>NMRA01000469.1:269872-284927 GCA_002633005.1 Phoronis australis
GGACTGCGATCGACTTGTCTAACAACCGTGAACAGAACACACAAAATGAAAGACAATGTATCATATTATTGAATAACAGACAATCCTTACCTTTCTGGATCCTTAGGAAACCTACAAAATGACACGTCTGGGGTTTTCGTGGATGAATTCATGCAATTTATCGCACTGCAAAATGCGTCCGTCCCCATTGTTTTGGCGCTTCCTGGTTGACCGTAGCTTGTTCACCACTTGGCGGCGCTAGTAGTAGCGGTAACAGCGAACTCACAAGTGAACTCTCCTATACTACTACACTCCTTGGTATTAGCATCCATAAAAGCTAGCACATGACATGCAGTAACAGTAATGAGCTCTATGAATAACCACGAGACAGTGTGAGAGGGCGAAAAATAAGTTCTCAAGCACCTAGGCAGCTAAGGACATCTTCAAAGCCTGGCTGAGAGTCACTACCAGTTAAGCCCCCAGGTTCACCACAAATACTTTTGCCAGTTTCGTTCCCTGTGCAGTTGTAAATTTTGTTTCAGTTTGCATTAGTCACCAAATTTGCAGGATTCCACTACAAATTATTGTTGTCAGTGTCTGCAGGAAGATTCAGGACAGATGAAGGTGTCCCACTCTATAGGAATGACCAAAAAACATGCAGGAATGTCGTTTTTAAACTTTCATGATGGTGTGCCCTTTAAAAGGCTGTGGTCCACCCACCTCCTCATGACATCCTAACTCCTCCAGTCGTGTCATACCTTCCTCACTGAACTTTTGGCACCCGCTTCACCCTTCAGTACCTTCTTGTTATAAATTTTACAATTACACCCTTGGTTCTCTTTGGGACTGTGTACATGCAATAGGACAATGAACAAGTACCGGTACATGAAAGTCAGCAAAACATTTCTTTTAATTTCAAATTAATAACATATTACCAGGAACTTCACGGCATTTATTAGGGACATTGTACATTTTCGTACCCCCAAAAGTATTACTGGCTTAAGAGGGTGTAAAATGGAAAAATAAATCTGGTGGTGTTCAAATGGAAAATAAAAATGTCTTGTAATATTACCTCTTACATGACGGCCATGTCGCTGCACTTAGCTAAAAGCTAGCACTTTAATAAACAAATTGTAAAACAATCTCCTCACATGAAATCATTAATTGTGTTTTGATATTGATTTAGAAGAGCAAGGCGTGAAACAAAATGTACTATACGTATATTTCAAAAGATGATAATGTGCCATGCTACTTCATTTAAAACTGAACAATCATAAGTCACCATCACAGAACAGGCTTTCGCCTCTACTCAGCTCTAAAAATAGCGAACATCTGGTTTGTCCCTCACATGTGAAAGTCAAGGAGATGCAAGCAAACGGCAAGATATGGGTAAGATGAGAGGAGTAAATATAGGGACTCCGATGTTTGTATACAATGCAAAGAAAAGCACGCATGCGCATCTCCCTATAGGGAAAAACAACCAATGGTGTCGCTGCATACATGTTACACTAAGGGTGAAATGAATGATCTGTCAGATTACACAAAATCGTTGTCTAGAGAGCCGAGAGCAAGATATTCTGAAAAGTTACGGCATAATAACATTAAAGAAATATTGACAGATCCATTCACTTCAATTGACCAGGTAGACCGCAGAATTTGCCTAGCATTGAAATAACTACACTGCTTTGGATACCTTTTGGAAAATAAGAGCAAAATAATACACTAATAGAAATTCATATCATGACAGAACGTTCTAGTCCTTCAGTAAAAAAATGGTTTTGCATACTAAAACATTGCTACTACTCCAGTATTCTAATTTTGTTAATCGATCATTTGCCTTGGCTTTTCTATGGCTGCAAGTAGAGTATCAACTATTGGCATTTTTCTGACAATTCTTCACAAAATTTCTCTGTTCACAAGCCAGGTTACCTTCAATTCACAACACATAACTCTAACTGGTTCAAGTTCCCAGTGATATAATATTCAAAGCTAAATTTCGCCATGTTTAGCAAGCTAAAAACAAAAATCTAATGGCTTTTCATGTTCATAATATCAATTTCATAATATTCCTTACAATGATATGATCTTATCTTCATTACTATTAAGAACCTTAAAACCATCAGTGACTCAAGGAAACCCATCAGAGTTTATTGGGTTGGCCAACCCTAAAATCATAAGTTCAAAATTGGTGCAAGTAGGCACTGACGGCGACAAAAGTTGACAGCTAATTCAGCAACAATTCAAGATCAGGTGAGCATGCTGTTTTTAACCCAAAAGTGCTTCAGTCAGGAATTCAACATTGCTAAACAGCAGCAAAATGTGAAGAACTGTGGCATTCATTTATGATAACAGAGCCTTACGCCCTCTTTTGATTACAGCTGTTTGTTATGGGCCCCACCAGAGTGCCCTCCTGTCGTCTTCTAACTTGTTTAGCCAGCAAATGTTTGTAATACATGACCTCTTTTCAGTCCTCTCATTAGGTTTAGACAATCAATTTTTACAACCTTTATAACTTCCATTTCCGCCATCCCATCGCGACTAATAGAGGCACTTCCTCAAAAAAATTCTCAAGCTGTCCTAGCAGTGCTCTATGTATCTACTTTGTCAGATACAAAAGGTCTCAATGTCAGAATCACTCATATGCAGCTCACTAAACCTTTACTTCTTGAAAGCAAATAAATTGTGTGTTGGATGAAATTAAATTAAAGAAAAATTACTTCACTTTGTTTGCATAGTCAATATCTAAATAACCTAGGCTACACAGAGTTTACTCATTCTTGCAAGAAACAAGCTCTAAATTAAAAAAATCTTGGGGCCGGGAAGTCAGCCCAAAAATTCCAATACAAGAGCAATGCGGAGTGTTGAAATGCGCCCACGAATGCACAGCAAATGGTGTGCTTCTAGGGTTGTTTATTTGTTTCATAAAAATGGTCATTAGATGGCGCAAAAACAGCCAATCCATCTGAAAACGATAAAATGCTATCGTTTTTGTAATAGAAAGCTATTTACCAAATTTCATAAAAATCTGTCAATGAACTTCAGAGAAACAGGAAAACGGAAAAAATGAAATTGCCACTATGGGACACAGTGTTCAGTGGATCCGCCTCAAAGACGTCATCGTCTGTCGATAACTTCATATAAATACAATTACTAAATTGAATAAAGATCCTGCAGCAGGTTTAGGAGATGTAGCTATGGGCACAAAGTAAAACAAAACTACCACTAGGAGGCGCCACAGTAGCCGAAGTTGTCATCGTCAACCGTCCTTTTCGCCAATTTTCAAAACCATCCTTAGAATGGTTTAGTTGATCGAGGGATCGACGTCAAAAAACAGACTCGAAAACACCAAAAAATGGCCACTAGGTGGCGTAAAGTACAACTAGTCCATCCCAAAACGGGCAGATAGCATCATCTCACCAATAGATGCCTATATTCAAAATTTTCTGAAAATCAGTTGATAACCTAAAAAACAAAAGTTGCCAATTGGGGGCACACCGATAGTCAGATCTGTCCGAAAGTTGTCATCATCTGTTGCCAACATCATATAAATTTAATAAAGACCTTACAAATGGTTTAGGAGATACAGCTATGGGTGCAAAAAAAACTGCCACTAGGAGGCGCCACAGTGGTTGAAGTCGTCGGTAATTCATCATCAGCCGTCCTCTTTGTAGTAAGTTCATATTTTCACAATCATCCTTACAGTGGTTTGGTTGATAGAGGGATGGACGCCAAAAAACAAACTGGAAAACAGTAAAAATGGCCACTAGGTGGCGCAAACAGGAGGATAGTGTCATTTCACTAATAGATGCCTACACCCAAATTTTATAAGAATATGATGAGGACCTTTGAAGATACAGAGGTAAACGGAAAAACTGAAATTGCCATAACGGCACACCGGTAGTCCGATCAGTTCGAAAGTTCAATCATGCCATCCCATCCACGAAAGGATCACATGTGCAAAATTTCATGGGTTTTGGAGATCCAGCAGCGAACACCGGACGCATGGATGGAGATGACAGCATAATGCGTCCACATACAAAATAATATGTTGGTGCATAATAAGGAGGCAAACCTGATAGCCCTTCATGATCAGTTTCTGCACTCGGTAAACACTGTACACTGCAGCCGCCACAAAACATCATCCTTGGCTTCAATTATTGCATCAGGATTTGTTAAAGCAATATTTTTGCCTTTCACAAAGCCCAGATTTTATCTTGATGACATTTTCAATCACTCAACTTCAACTGCTGATAAACAGGCCTCAAATGCTTATACACTATGCCTTAGCAATAGGCCGCGTAACTTTAAAAAATCAACTTACCACCAAGGTTTCACGAACTGTAAGGTTGGAAAATAACAGATCTTGTTGCAGAACATAACAGATCTTTCTCTTGGTCGCTTTTGTAAGTTTCTCCCCGTTGACCGTCATACTTCCTGAGTCAATAGCTGCACGTCCAGCCAGCACATTTAACAGAGTAGTCTTACCAGATCCTGAAGAACACAGAAAACTAATCACAAAAAGTCAAAAGCAATTTAAACATCTATTCAAAAAGAAATCTTTCTACAACAAAATTTCTTCTGCAAAATTATATAATTATCAATCAAGGTTGTCTCAAAAGTACATGCCACTTTTGTTATTCCTAATAATTCTGTCAATAATGATGGTTTTGTAACTAAGTTTTCAAATTTGAAAGAGGAAGTCATAAGGCAAAATAGCTCGGACAAAGAAGAATTGTTTTCATGACAACAACGAAATTTAGAAACAAAACCATTCAAATGTTGCAAAAAGAGTTCACGGGAAGTTCAACATCAACACCTTCACCCACAAAAGCAAATACTTTCAAGCCATTGGAACAATGATCACCTTAAGCAGGATGTGAGAAAGATCCAAACAGGAAGTTGACAATAAAATTTCTTGACAATGTGGATGTGGTGAATGATTATGCAGGAAAAAAGTGCATCAGAAAATGTAACCAACAGGCTTTGCCTTTCTCTAACTTAATGCAAAGTCAAGATCAAGGATCTTCAACTCTTTCAAACAAAACCTAGATCAATTACCTATGCTGTCTCATGTCAGTTACTAAATAAATGTGGAGCTACCTACAGGAGTAAAATTTCTTGCCGTTTTATTAATAATGACTTCAGATGGATATTAAAATTTGAAAATTAATGAAAAAGAAAAAAATATTTAAAATATTTCAGTCACTATAAACTGGGTAACAGCTTTCATAACTTGGGCTTTAACTAGCTTCAGCATAAGTCAACCGAAAACAGACAAAATAACCCATTATTCAGCATTACGACAGCTGAGTATGTTACGACTGTTATGTGTAAACGAAATCGACAGTCATGACTGGTAATTTACCAGTAAACTAATAGACAAGTAAAGTTATCCACTATTCATTTAGTTCAGATCTACTCAATAGTAAGCAAACCTTGTGATTTCTTATAAAGGAAGCATCATGCAACAAATGCAGACAATCGATACTTTGTAATTAGGTCACCCATTACCAGTCTACATAACCTTTTACATGAGAGACAGTTGTCACCGTGTCAGTTGCCACGGTGCCACCGGCTCCACTTTGGTCACATTTACACGACATTAGATCGCAGACTGGATCAGCATTCAGTCACTTACATGAAGACTGTCTGCGCATGCTCGCATAAACAATAGCAAATGTCCAAACCACGTGGAATGCCATCTGATCACCCAAATATTCGCTATTGCATAAGCCCATCAAAAAATAATTACTTTGTACCCTGCTCAAGTTGTGTTTAGACGTGTAGTTGAAACTGCAGCAACTGATCGAGTGCAACTCGATTTACCTATCAAATCGGTGACAAAAATTGGTCGCCACGGTGTCACTTGCACCCGATCAGCTGTACCTCGTGTAAACGTGGCTTACTACACGACACCAGTGTGCCAACCTAAGCCTGAATTTTCATGTAATAAGCAGTCACGAAAATTGTAATTTGCAAAAACTTCCACGTTCCGCTTTCATCAGTCACCAATCTCAATTTTGCATGTAAATGTAGCGAAATTAGATAGTTTTATACACACATGTGCTATGATTTTATTTCCATATGGCAAGATGTCGAAAATTTTACAAAAAACAATATCAATAACACGGGGAGTTGAAATATACCCACAGCTGCCTCACAAACATGATTCTATTGAGGTATATTAGCATCATCAAATGGCCATTGAATACATCAAACCCGTATGAAAATGAAAAGGCAATGCTGTCTCCTGAATAGAAAATTATCAGTTAAATATTCATGAAAATCTGGCAATGGCCTACTAAGATTGCAAAGGCAAATGGGAAAAAAACTAACTGCCTTTAGGAGGCAAAGCAGTGGTCCAGTCCTTTAATCTGTAGTCAAGTCAATAGGAACACACATGTTGAACTTTCAAAAGATCTTGTAAGGGGGGTAAGGGGATACAGCCAGAGAAGCAAAAATGTCACTATAGGGACACCACAGTTGTTGGATCCATCTAAAAATTCATGTCCGTTGTGCTCTTGTCAGTAAGAACACATAAACTTATTATCAATGGCAAACACTAGATGGCAAAGAATATGATGAATCCAACCCAAACTTGTTAGCCAAATATCATGAAAAACCATCAAAGAATTCTGAAGATAATGACAGTAAATGTCAAAACCGAAAGTCGTAAACAGCCAATTAAGGCCCTTCCCACTGGTTCCGAAGCTTCAGTAATACAGGAGATGACAAATAGGAACACTTAACATCGGTCCTGAAACAAAGTTAACAGCGCGGGGTTGACTCCGGAGTAAAGAGGTAGATTCAACAGCGAAGCTTCGACGTTTCGCTACAATGGGAACACTTAACTTCGATGACATCGGAGTTATCGGCTGGGGTCATAACCTCCACTTACCAACTGCAGGTGGTTACTGGTTAATATTAAACATTTTGTTACAATATTCATTATTTTAGCAGTATAAGCATTCTGTCTCAACTCATCCTTAAATTAAAACAAGAGCAACGCGGAGCGTTGATATGCGCCCACTGTATGCATCACATATAGCGCAGATACAAGGGGGATGATTACTATTATAACCATTCCCACTAAATGGAGCAATGCTAGCAAACTTAAAATAGCCTCTAGGGGGTGCATAGCAAATCAGCAGTGCTTCTTTAATAGGAACAGACCTGCCAAGCCTGTAAAAAAATTAAAACTGGCACTGGGGGCACAGTGGTAGTCCAATTGCCACTAAATGGAGCAATGCTAATAAACTTTTAAGTAGCTTCTAGGGGGTACATAGCAAGTCAGCAATACCTTCCTCAATAGCAAAATTAAAGCTGGCACTGAGGGCACAGTGGTAGTACAGGGCCATTAATCCCTTGATGTTGGTGACGAATATCGGCCAAATTCCCCTCTGAAAATTATTGAAAAATCACGTGAAATTCCCCTCCCAATGCCCAAAAATTCCCCTCGAGGTTCGAATCTCTTGTAACTCACATCGGTGAAAATTTGAAAGAGCGCAAAATGTTAGTTTTGGCTACTTGAGGCATAGCCTACAAGGACTTGCAACAGGGTGGAGGTGCTATTGATGGCAGGTAAAATTTTCCTGTCACCCCGAAATATTCCTCTCTCACAAGGCACAGGCACCTTTCCTCTTGGATGAGTGAGAGCCCTGCAGTCAGGTATGTCCAAACGTCATCATCTGTTGTCAGTTCATAGAAATACACTTGCCAAAGATCCAACAGGGAGAAACAGCAGCGGATGAGAAAAAAGCAAACTGCCACTTGGGGACACCACAGCAGCCAAACTGTCCAAACATTGTCAACCATGCTCTTCCTAGTAGGAACACATAATTTACCAATTTCCCTAATGATTCTTAGAGTGGTTTGGCCGATAGAGAGATCGATGCCAAAATCAGACTAAAACATGATAAAAACGGCCACTAGGAGACATACACTACACCAAATCCATCTGAAAACAAAATGGTATAATCGCTTTATTAATAGAAACCTATTTGCTTAATTTCATAACAATTCACCAAGGAACTCCAAAGATACAGAGGAAAACAAAAAAAATAAAATTGCCACTAGGAGGCACAGCGGGTGTCCGATCCGTCCGAATGTCATCGTTATCTGCTGTCACTTTCATAGAAATGCACCTGTCAATTTAAACAAGATCCTGCAGAGGGTTCAGAAGATACAGCCACAGAGGCAACGATAACAAAACTGCCACTAGGAGGTGCTACAGTAGTCGGGGCCGTCCAAAAATCATCATCACATATCCTCTTCCTAGTAAGAACATATTTGCTGATTTTCACAAAAATCCTAAGAATGATTTGGCCAACAGAGAGGCGGACACCAAAAACAGACTAAAAATAATAAAAACGGCCACTAAGCGGCGCGCACTATGTCAAATCCATCTGAAAACAGAAAGATGCAATTGCCTTTTTAGTAGAAATCTATTTACCAAATTTTATAATGATCCGTCCAAGAACTGCAAAGATAGAGGAAAATGGAAAGAATAAAATTGCCACTAGGGTGCACAGCAGTTCTTGGATTCGTCTGAAAGTCATCACTTGTTGTCACTTTCATATATACACACTTGCCAAATTTAACAAAGATCATGCTGAGGATTTAGGAGATACAGCACTGGACGCAAAAAATTGCCACTAAGAGGAGCCCCTGTATTAGGAGCTGTCCAAAAATCATCGTCAGCAGTCCTCTTCCAAGTAGAAACATTTATGTCAATTTTCATAACCACCCTTACAGTGGTTTGACCTTTTGAGGGGAAGATGGCAAAAAACATACCTGAAAACAGTAAAAATGGCCACTAGGTGGTGCAAAATACCTCGAATCCCATGACATCATCTTCCTAATACATGTAGATGCCTATTTGCCAAATTTCACGAAAATCCATTAATGAACACCGAAGATACAGAGGCAAACGTAAAAAATAAAATTGCACTAGGGAGCACACCAGTTGTCGGATCCCTACGAAAATTCGCTCACGCCAGCCAATCCATGAAAGGAACATCATCTGCAAAATTTCATGAACATAATCAACTCAAGGGATTTGGAGATACAGCAGCGAACACCAGACACTGGACAAAGATGACAGCATAATGCACCCCAGGGATTGACGCTATTAAAATCGCCAGGTCGCATTTTGCGACCTAGCCAAAATCCCAGGTCGCATTTTCAAAATCCAGCTCGCATTCATAAATGCCAGGTCGCAAAATTTTCCCGCCATTTTACGCACCAAATTTGACTTTATTAGATCACCGAGAAAATGTTTAGATTATGCTCTTACCTGCAGCGTTAAATACTCACAATTTCAGATCGCAAAATTGACTTCGTTCATGCAGGTACGGCGTTACTGTCCACTTTTTGCTCGCAGCCCCAATTTTGCAACTTAACTTGACGTTTGAAAAACAACAGTCGAAAAAAAATCCGTGAAACGATGCCTTAACCGAATGACCTATTTGGATGCGTGGTGTATAAAGAGAAGAACAAAAAGTTTGCAAACCCCAATTTTGCATCTAGTATCCGTTTAGTTGCAATAGCTGGCTACTGGCATAGAATATAGGGTTTAAGGAACCTCGACCTCGGGAAACATGGGGACAGGAAAATATCAGTTCTGGGTTATATCGGTCCTATGGAATATCGTAAGGCATCGGGTCTTTTATAACCGCCGAGAATCTATGAGTTCATTTCTAAATAAACTGGCACCCGGGTGCTTAACAGAGCCAAGCCAGTATACTCTTTCATTTAGGACTGTTGCTGTTCTCTTTTGAAGTGGTGCGCACGCGCGAGTTCACGCACTTGAATCGCTGGAGTAGGCCATTTTGTTTTAAGTTAAGACAAAGATTGTCGTGGTTGACTCTCTATTCGTGTGCAATGATAATAACTACATTACATGTGGTCCGTAATACTAGACTTAGGTACGCGTATACAACACACTTTACGTTGGCAACACCGTTTGAAAGACTCATATTTCTCGCACGTTGCCCCAGAAACAAGTAAAGGGTTTGAGAATTTCTTGGCAACTGAGTAAAGACGTGGCCGTCGTTTTGGCGATTAATAGGATTGTTATTTTCACTTTGGCTGTCTTATGCGATAAAAACAAGACGCACATCTCTAAGTCACGATTGTCTGCTAGGACCGCTTGCGCGCTAACAAAGGGACCGACCAGTGCCGCAGTGCAATATCAGGGATATTGTCGTGGATATTTGGTACATGAAATTAGGACATCTTACACGAAAAAATAAACATATTTGTCCACCACAAAGTTTAGTAAGTTGATCGCTTACGAATTAGTAGAAACACCGCTGTTTTGTGACATTTTATCACGTATTATGCAGTTGCCCGAAACTTTGGCGAATCCGGAAATTTGCAAAAGTGGCCCAAAATGTTGGCCAATGAAACACGTCAAAGATTCCGCATATCCCATGTTCACGCGACTTGCTTACAACTCATCAGGAGGGCTGTTCTCGGTTAGTGTTCTTTTGAACTTGGATTTGGTAACAACCAAATAACAGTCGCATTATTAATAAGAGTTGCTTTGTATTTGCCAGGTATCTGCCGAGAAGTGTAAAAACTCAGCTCGCATTCGTTGGAAATTCAAGGTCGCATTTTGCGATTTGATACGAGCAGACAAAAATCTTAGCTCGCGTTTGCAAATTTCAGGTCGCAAATGCTACCAGCAGCTCGTCATGTCGAGCACTGCACTTTTGTGGTCACCGCTTGCAATCCAAGTGGAGCTCTGCGTGGTCACTGGTCGTCTGCGCACTACAGTTCTAACTAACTAACAAGAACGCAGGATGGCACGGATCTATTACTCAGCAATTTTGTAAATTTAATTGTGAATGACTAATCTGAGGGCAACAGAACATTTGTTGAGATCATCCGCTGTTATGAAGTTTTTACCGTCATTTGGCGATGTGACGATAAAGCTCTTTGAAAAGTGCTATTCGTTCCGGGTACGTGTGTCATTTGGGGACTTAAATTGCAAGGTAAGATTAACCGCCCAGGGTGGTTGTCTGTCGTAATAAGCGCCCATGTTCAGTTAACTGCCCACCCTGGATTTCTTGAAATTTCACGTTTAAGCGCCCATTTCTGGTTAACCGCCCAACCCCGATTTTTTGGGTTTGCCAATTTAACTGCCGAGGGCGATAACCCGAACGTTTACGGTAAATGAAATTAAGTGGGAAAGAATATGCAGGTGGAATTGACCATCATGACACGGAATTTTGTCTTGTTTGTTTTTAGCTGGTACTATACTTACCACTAGCTCCCATCACAGCCAACATATCTCCAGGAATTGCTATGCCATTGACATCCTTTAATATGTCTTTCTTGCCAATTGTCAGGTGGATATTTTTGAAACATAGCTCCATCTTTCCAACATGTGGCTTAGACAGAGAAAGAATGCTGAAAACAAAGACACACACATTTCAAAGGTCATATGAAAACAAAGACTCGGACATGTCGTGGGTCACATGAAAACAAAGGCACAGACATGTCACAGGACACATGAAGACAAAGACAAAGACATGTCACAGGTCACATGAAGACAGACACAGCTATGTCAGAGGTCACATGAAAACAAAGGCACAGACATGTCACAAGTCACATGAAGACAAAGACAAAGACAGGTCACAGGTCACATGAAGACAGACACAGCCATGTCAGAGGTCACATGAAGACAAAGGCACAGACATGTCACAGGTCACATGAAGACAAAGAAACAGACATGTCACAGATCACATGAAGACAAAGACACAGACATGTCACAGGTCACATGAAGACAGACACAGCGATGTCAGAGGTCACATGAAGACAAAGACAGACATACCACAGGTCACATCAAGACAAAGACACAGACATGTCTTAGGTCACATGAAGACAAAGACACAGACATGTTACACGTCACATGAGGACAATGACAAAGTCATGTCACAGGTCACATGAAGACAAAGACACAGACATGACACAGCTCACATGAAGACAGACAAAGACATGTCATACGTCACATGAAGACAAAGACACAGACATGTCGCCGATCACATGAACATCCGGTGGGGACCTGTACTTTGTGTTCAGACTGGTTATGAGGAGTATGGCGTCGCCATGATCAATTTGAGGTAGGGAATACAACACCAGTGAAACAAAATTGTCTTTAAAATGTAGAAATCGATCCCATATTTAATTAGACACAGTTCTGCCAAATAGCTTAAGGGTTGTGGCAAGCGCTAAATGCTTCTCATGTTGGTGTGACCAGGAATGACAGCCCAGTGCGGCTTGGTAGCCGTGGTGTCGTGAAATAATCAGGAATACGGGTGAAAGTTCGTTATAAAATAATGCATTATGCCACTGATTTAATACATTTCATAATTTATCAGTAATATCTTATGAAGACGCGTGCATGTATTGCAAATGTTTCAGCTAAAAGTGTGCTTGATTAACAAAGATATGGAAAGTATAAATTAGGCAGTCAGACAAATGAGTGTACGGCTTGCCTCAGCCAACTGTAGGCTAGTCATGAGTAACTGTACAAACTCGTCAGTGAGCTGGTAAATAATTAATGAAATTTTAATCAGAAAAGACTGTTTAACTTGATAATTACCTACAGTTCTTGAAGATTATAGTACCAATGGTGACTAGAGAAAGATTGCATGTATTTGCAATATATTGTAATGGCTTTAAAAAGTGAGAACACAGATAAGAAGCGTACATAAGGTCATTGTCATTAATCATTTTGAATAAAGTGAAAATGATGTAAAAACAATTTACAATTTTTTCAGATTAAAGAACTTCAAATGCTGTCACTGCTGTGTTGGCACAGATCACTTTGTTGAAGTAATAGGCTACAGCATGGAAAATCATGCCGATCAAGTAAAAAGGATTAGGTATCTACCATTGCAAGAACACAGCGGTTTAGAATGTTTCTGAGTAATAAAGTTATGGGTGCACTCCCAACAGTGCTTTGGAGGAAGGCTCCAAAATTGTGCCAAACCAGTTCAAGGAAAAGATATCTATACGAGATTAAGAGTTTGATCACAAGAGTCCATTTAAGAAAAAATCAAAAGTAGAATGAGAAGGCCAAGATGAAGAATTCGCCGAGCGAAAACATTGTGAAAGGGAGACAGATTTGGAAGCACGGGAACACAAAGCGATAAAAGAAATGTGTGATGTCACACCACAGATGATCGATGCTTTGAAAACGACAGGAAAGTCAGACACCTGGGTCAAGTTTAATAGGATGATAGCGGATGGCACGTTCCCCATAGACAATATAATGTTCTTACTCTTTTTAGATGTGGCAGACTGGTTTACCCTTGACAACACCATAACAATGAGGTACTTGAACGACATTGTAAAGTTTTGGCAGATCGGATACGAACTTTTCCACGGAAGATTTTTGAGATTCATGTCAGGGTTCAAGCATATCGGAATGAAATCTGGTGGAGACCCATTAGAATCGAAAATAAACTTTGCCGTTCCAAACGTTAAGCTTCGTCGAAAGTGGATAAGTCTATAACTCCTGGAATTATTCATGAACCTGCTGACATCACTCCCAAAGCCAGTGCATGCCAGTTGAGCTTTGACAGCAGTTTTTGATTTTTTGAAATCCATTGGACACTTACGGAGTTATTTAAAATTTAGACCCTCAAAAATGTCTTTTTGGCTAAGGTGCATGTCCATCTACTTAGGTCTACAAAAGGCTCACTTATAGACATAGTAATGCAATGCCACTGATACACATGTGGTTGGATAGACAGTCACCACTGTCTCCAGCTGGCACAGTAGAGACGGTGTAGCTCTTATAGCAGCTTCATACGCCGGAAGCTTTTCGGCGATCACACCAACTAAAACATCAAAGTCATGTTGTTATAAATACCTTTTTCACTGAGAGGGACACCTTAAGATGCCCTTCCAACTCGAACAAATATTCCTGTTATCAAACTTTTTCTTTGAGCGGACCCTATGTTCAAGACTACTCTCCCCTTCTGTGTTGGGCAAATCATAATAATGGTCCATATTCAGTGGCCACTTTTGGTGAAAAATGAACGTTGCCATATAACTGTAAAAGCTAGGTTATTTTAAAGTGCCATCATTCCAGGTTTGTAATCTAAAATATTTTTGCAAAAGAATAGCCGAATAAAATTTTATGGCCAAATGCATCGCAGTTGCATAAAAGGGTATGTACACTTACAACTTGTGGTCACAGGCTCACAGCCCACTTCTATCATGCAAAAATTCATAAGGTAGCTGTTAATTTAATAAGTTCTTGATCAAATTGAAAAAGTATCACATACTAAAGTAAGAACATTTATTACCATGCTGATGAAGTTCAGAATGTCTTAACACAGTATAATGATTACTTCTTCTCTTGCAATATGATTCTTACAAAAGGTAACTACTTTTTTCAAAAACTTTATTGGTGCTATTTGCCTAGTTTTCAACACATTCACCAGTTGGTCAAAATAGTTAAAGCAATGTTAGGCCCAGTGTTCAACTTGTAAACAGTAAAAAATGGTACTGGTTGGGGGGTACATACACTACGCACAGTCAATCAACGTCAAATTATGACTTAGTTACAAATGTATGCGATGATCTTGAGTTTTGTGCTGCCTCTACTAGTTGTTTTGTAGCAAATTGTCTTGAGAGATAGAGAACCTGCCTCTGCAACATCAGTTGTCACATGACATGTCTTCTAGGATGTTCCTAGCCAAGACCTGTGTGGCATTTTATTTCCCTCAAATTTAATAATGTCCATTGTTTTTTGTTTTTTTATCAGACTGGATGCATTTTGGAAATATCAGGATTGTTCATGAGAACAGCAGTATGTAAAAATACTTGTGGTCAATACTTTATAGCACAGAGGTTGGAGGTTCGTACACTACACAGGGGTACGGACATTACATTTCAATGACTTGTCAGGTTTATAAAAAATACTTAGAATCTACTGAGAGTTAGTTCACTTACCAAATCTATTCAAAGAGAACAAACAAAAAGTACAGCATAAATGTGTATATCTGTCTATCATTCTTTGAAAGCAGGCACTTGTTAAAATATAGGGGTACATACA
>NMRA01000469.1:285518-335006 GCA_002633005.1 Phoronis australis
ACTACCACGAGACGCCATTGAAAATCCCACCACGCTGTCCCGCTGTCCCAGATGCCCCGGCAATGTTGACAATTTACGTTCCTCCGAAACATAAAGAGCAACTTCCGCTTTTCGAGGTGAACGTCGTTTGCAACGACGAGGTAAGAAAGGAATTTGCCGCGGAAATTTTATATCAAATCCGATTTTTTTACGCGGAAATATTATAAAAAAAGCGGAAAACACATTTGAAAAAAGCGGAAATCCGCGTTTCCGCGGAAAATTCCAAACCCTGATCATTATTAGATTTTGCACTTTCTATTATTTCCATCTTCCGTTACTAGATTTTACGCAAATTTGTAATCAATCTCATTATTCCAGTCTATACTATTTTTAATTTTCCACAAATTTTCTTGTCTATACCATTATTCCCTAGAATTTGCTGTTTTGCATTATTATTCCATCCAATATCATTATTAGACTTTACCTAAATTTGTAATCAATATTATTATTCCAGTCTATACTATGTTTAAATTTCCACCGTCTATACCATTATTCCATTCTATTTAACTTTTCCGACAATTTCCGGTCTATACTATTATTCTATTTTTCTATTGGCAAAAATGTTGGGTCCATACCATTATTAGAGTCTCTACTATTACTAAAAATCATGAAATTTTCCAGTCTATAGGCCTACTATTATTGCTGTCACTAAAAGTACTCAGAACTCCAGAGGAGCCTGGTCCTTGTGTTTGGACTCATCTATTCAGGTAGGCCAACGCCTACCTGCACATCTATAAAAGATTTTGCGTATGAATAAAGCATCAGTAGTTGTGTCACAAGAGCCTCGTGTTATGGTTTGCAGGTCAGTTGAGGTTTTGTTGTTGTGCGAGCTAGTCTATTCGCCGCCGCGTGTGCGACTTAGGTCCGCCACACCCTCGTTCAGTTCCCAAAATCGGTAACTGGCCATTTTTACACTGCTCACGCCAGGGGATATGACGTCATACCACCTACCACGCACAGGGTTAAAAATGGCCAGTTTCCGATTTGGGGAACTGAATGAAGGACTGCTCGAACAAAAAGTTTGATAACGGGCGGGAGTATTTGTTCGAGATGGAAGGAATTAAAGACACCGATGGCCTCCTAAGGTGTCCCCCTATGCGCAAAAGGTATTTATAACAATGTGGCTTTGATGTTTTAGTTGGTGTGAGGCATAATTCGCCAAAAAGCTTCCGGAGTATGAAGCTCCTATAAGAGCAACACCAGCTCTACTGAACCAGCTGGAGACAGTGATCACTGTTTAGTGCTACTAATAGTGGTGATACAACGGTACCAACGTCAACGAGGCAATCACTGAATAACTTGCCAAAACTCAGCTCAAACAGTTTAAATGTTGGTTTACCGACTGCTGCTAGAGTGAATAACGTGAACAAGCCTTGAACTTTACGTTTCCAAACCATTTCGCAATCGATGCTGTATCATTGGCCGTGTCGTCACTGTCGTGTGGCCGTGGGTACGTTGCAGAACAAGGACAGGTCGACAGGTGTAAATTTATGCTAATGAGTTATGATATCGATTATAGCAATACGAAATACTCTCAAGCAAGGTATGCACGATGCACGGTAGCCGGTAGGCGGGTAGGCCTATATTATTATACTTTTAGACCATTGTTTACAATCCGATTCCATTAACGTACATACTTGATATTAATATTTTCTGTTCTGAATCCTCTCGACAGTGTGATTATGGTGATTCCAAAAATGTATCACTCTTACCGATTAGGCTCTTCTTATTCATACACATTCACTGTTTTTACGAAGTGTTCAATCTGCGGCCATAGCAAAACTGCGACACCTCTTGGCAGGAATGATAACTACAACGATCACGCGTGTGTAAGACCCCAAAATCAAAATTGGCTAGTGCCGTGGCATGTTAGGGAAACTCTGAGTAAAAAACAGTAATAATCATTTATAAAGGATTGCCTCTTCAAAACTTCTTTACAAAAACAAGAGAGTGTGTGTTCTCGGTTCCAAGTATTCCAAGTTCACGCATAGCAGCAAGACGAAAGAGATGATTAGCTTAGTTGACAAAGATAGTATTTGTCATTGAGCAAGACCGTCTCGTACGCGAGCCCAGTCACCAGGTGGAGAGACCGTCTCGTTAAAAGACGTTCTCTGGTGGAGGGATAGCTCAGTCAGTCAGAGACCGGTATCGTTTATTTTGGAGTCAGTTTCAGTTGGCTTCGCCAGCTGCGTGCCTGACCAACTAGGTTTCCTTGGTACAGGCAGTTCAGTTTATGCATTTTGGCGAAAGACCGTGCAATGAAACCACCAGGCAACCAAACGACCGTTTTTGTGCTTCTCTTTTGTATAAATTCAGAAATTGCATTGCAAGGGACTGAGTTTCTTCAGGTTTCCAAACGATCTAGGCGAGAAATGTAAATTTATGCAGATGACGCGTGCGTTTTTTACAGTTAAATAACAGTGTGTTCCTATACATAATTTACGTTTTCTGCATTTTCACTCGGGCAACTAAAATGTTAGTATGGTGAAACTAATAACACAAATTTTAGTCAAAATTTCAGGCGTTGTTATAACTGTATGTCATATTACGTTTTGTCGACGTGGTATTGATTATTGTTTTTGGTTTGTTTACAAATTTAAATGTCCGATTAAACTAACGTACTCTTTCGCAAATAACAATTCTAGCTAGTATGGTCATACTCTTGATATTTTGCCATTAATTTTTATCTCTCGCTTTGAGGAAACGATGTCTCGGAGCACGATAAAATTTGGGCAAATCCATAGTGTATGCGTTGTTGCTATCCCTCGGTCGCGGCAAGGGCGAACATAACAAAATTCAGATACACCTGTGCCTGCACTCCGAGGAGGTTCGGCACATTTCATGCGCGCTTCCGGGGGGGNGAGCCCCCCCCCCCATATTGAAGGCTAAGTGCGCGCATGCATTTTGCCCAAAAGCCGCAAAGCAAATAAGACATATCGATTTTGTATTGAATCTACAGAAGTACTTATGTCTATGGTTGAATCTTTGTCACTAAAGCACGTGACAAAAAATTCCACAGTGGCATCATACCAGAATAGGCATCAGCATAAATGTATACATTAGGTTAGGCCCTTACTTAGAGGCCATCAATGTAAAGAATCTCCATATTTTCTACATACGTTACGTTTTCTATCTCATTTTACAGGACACACCATAACTCCATCAGTCCAAATATCAATTCCCGAAATATTAGGGTTACCAGTGAGGTTTCGCACAGCGACGTGAACGCGAATTTATTACCCATCAATACCGCATCATGCATGCCATTGTTGGCTGTGACGTAATCCCGATAGTGTTTGAGTATTTTACACAAATACAGGGAGATTCGCGTCGCTTTAAACCCGAAACCTGTGGCCCCTTTTTAATTCTTATTTGGTAAGACATCGAAAAGACTTTTATTTTGATAGGGTTCTCATTCTTTCTTCTTTGCTTCAGTATGAAATGAACACAATTCTTTTGTCTATGAATGTTCTTAAAGTTTAGTTGCAAGAAAGCACTTTTTCCAAAATCCTTATTCTGCTGAGGTTCGCTGGATATCATCGAACTAGAATGGATTTTGAACAGATATGATTTTGTGTTGTTAAATTTTTATATACTTAATTTACATGCATTTATTTATGATAAACTCCAAATAAATTTCGCATTCTAAGAGTTGACCATTTTTCGCAGGAGTTCGTAGAAACGACTATTTCACATTCAACAAATACTTCTATCTAGCGGATGTGTACTACGACAACTGGACACCCTGAGCTCAGTTATTCAGTTCACGTTTACTTTCACGCTCGTGTAAAAATTTGGCTGTTGCGAAACCCATTTTTGTTACTGTATGCTGTAATGTGAATCGGCATGCGCAATGACGTATGCGTCATAATTCAGGTCCAAGTTTGCTTTGCGAAACCTCTCCATTAGTGAACTTGTAAAAAGCAAACAGTCGCTGCTTTTGTTTACCTCTCTTTAACACTGTTGACCTTGTGCACGCACTCGGATTCAAAACCAGGTTGTAGAGGACTGGCAAGTATCACAATTTTAAATATAGTATACAACAGTGACAGATCTACGGGGGCGGGGGGTTCAGGGGGCTTAAGCCCCCCTTGGGACAGGATAAGAAAAATAAAAATTAAAAAAACGATGCCAGCAAAATCGGAAAACGGCACCGCCAGCTTGGGTAAACTCCAAGTAAACCACCTCGAAAAAAATGAGGGATTCAGCCTGAAAATATAATTTCTTGGCATTCTTATTTGCTGTAACGACGAAAAGAGACCCATTTCAAGTTTTCGTGGCTCATCGGCAAGTCGCGCGGAGTTCTATTGTGCGCGCACTTCCGTCGACATTTCTGAAGTAGCCAAGCAATTTAAAATGGATCTACCGCGGAAAAAGCAGATATATAGCTGGTTTTTAAAGGTATCTAACATCTGTAGTCTACGGCGCATCATAGGGGCTGGGGTGGCTATAGCCCCCACTTTTTTCATGCTGCGCCGCCCATGGTCTAAGATATGTTTTGATTTTATTGGGGAAAATACCGTGGTACCGCAACCCGGATATTCAACGTCTTTACCTGATAAGTCATGCCTTGTCATGCTATTACACTCCACACGTTTGTAACTTGAATTTGACTGGTGTATAATAAAGTTGTCTTGCGCAATAATCATACAGTGTACATGTAATGTGTTTATTTTAAAAGCGATCAACTCGTAAGGGCTGTTGTGGCAGGCGCTGTGGTCTGGTCGCGAGTCCATTTCAGAATACACCCTAGGAAGTTGGGCCCGATACAAGGAATGAACCCGGGGGGCACTCACTCACATTGGCAACTACAAGTGACCCCGCGCATCGGCGAACAGTGTACAGTGCCACAAATTGCGGGTAAGCTGTATTTTCTTAGAAAAGCCTTGCGGAACCCGCACGGTGTTCAATAGGCTTCCTAAGAAGCCCTGTTTCCGACATCAGCACTGACTATGTTCATTCCCGCAATAAGCACCACTGCCGCCTTCTATACTGGAATCTCAGCATCCGGGTCCGAAATAAGCATTTTAATATATAGGCCTAGATATTTCTCTCGATGATTAAAAAAGTATAAACAGTGCTATCGACTCGACTTATTTTACTCGGGGAGTTCCATCAGCTGTTACCTACTTTTCATTCGGCGGAATTTAGCAGACGGCAGAATAAAAATATCGGCGAATCTTCACTGATTTTGTTCGAAATATCCTGAAATCTATGCCATTGTACAGATAATTCGACTTTAAGGTACATACCCAGCTTTACATGAACCTATCGCATCAGTGGCCTTGTCATTTTTCAAGTGAAGGTGAACCCCGTGTGAGGTGCTTCGGATTCTTGCTGGCTCCGAAATACTTTTCCTGGAACACTTATTTTTTCATCGTCGCCTTTACAAATTCCCAAATCATGAACGTACGCTTCTCAGCTGAAAATTTGTCGCCTGTTGTCTTTGTCGAAGTGTTTTCGGCAAGTGCAAAAAACACTCATCGATTCAACCAGGAACATCGTTTAGCGATGATGTATTTGCCTCTGACATCTTGCTAGTTTGTCGGGTGTCACGTGACTTTTCAGTTAATAGTCGGATATAACGTGCCCGTTTTTTGAGATCCGAGTTTGATGCCGGTTATTCAGTGGAGAAAACAGGTTATCAAAATTCAGGCACGTTATGTCCGACCATTACACTGCCAGTTGGCTATTTTGTTCAGTAACATTTGCGTTGTAAAAAGTAAACATGACCATGATTGTAGCATTACATCATAATATAGAAGCAACTAGATACGATAGAGCAGGTACTAAATGTCAACTTGGGAGATAACATATGGTCATACGGTCTAGAAACGATTACAGTTTACTGTTGCAATATATGCCTAACAACTTTAAATT
The DNA here is from genome assembly GCA_002633005.1 of Phoronis australis. Taxonomy (NCBI): domain Eukaryota; kingdom Metazoa; phylum Phoronida; family Phoronidae; genus Phoronis; species Phoronis australis. The sequence continues at coordinate 291,438 of NMRA01000469.1, forward strand.
AAAGGTTTATTCATACCCCATGATACAATTTAAGGCTGAACGCCCAAAGATTTTTATTTCTAATTAGCATAAAATTACTCGATTCCTATGTCGCTGTGAGATGAGAGTAGCCTTTAGGACTATTCTACAAACTTAATCTGAGATCCTATTTTTTGTCTTTGTCTGAACGGTTTGGACACTCGGGTCTCGGCGCGGGAATCCCTCGTTCAAGTTTCGATGTGGGGAAAACTTTCCCACAGTCTCCCTTTATCGTCTTATAAGTGCTCCGGCGTATCACCTCAGGTGTATTTTTTTGCTCGCGAGTATTGCCTAGAGTGGGTATTTTGCCCTAAGAAGCGTGTACGTGAAGTAGATACAAAGTAGTGAGAGTCCGAGTGATGGCTTATAGGCCACTATCGTTATTACGTCCGAAAAACAAATGAGATTGACTTTTTGCCGATCTAATATCCGTTGCGTTTTTGTAATTTTATTACAAAACGTCAATTATCGCCGTGGTGTACCAGGCATTCGTTGAAATCAAGTCCTGTCACGGCAATTTTTCCTGTTCAATCCTCAAAATACCCTCCGACCCACAGGCGTCCTCAGCTTCTGATCGTCCCCAACTACACTATGCATAATACTTCAAGGTATGCCACTCCGGACTAAAAATTCCACGGGTGCATCAGTTTGGCCGTTCGTAACAAACATAAAACTCAATAAAGTTACACAAAACAGGTTCAACAAACCATGATGAGGAACTGTTCTTTCTCCCAATACCATTTACGGTGTCCTGCTCCACCGTGCGAGTTCTCAAGAAATTCGCGGTCAAAGCACAAAAATCTTCCCAAAAAGCTCGTCCGGAGCAACTCCTTGGTCTCACGCGCAACTAGGGTACGGAATTATCCGATGAATTACGGATGAACGGCAATGGCCGAGTTATATCGATGCCGTGACTCACCTTTCCATGATGAATCGGCAATTGTTTTGACTGCGAATTTCTTGCGAACTCGGTGGAACAGGACACCGTGAATGGTATTATAAGAAAGAACATTTATTCATGGTTTGTTGAACCCCTGTTTTGTGTAAATTTATTGAGTTATGTGTTTGATATGGACGGCTGAGTCGAAGCACCCGTGGAATTTCTAGTCCCGAGTGTCTTACCTTGTAGTATTATATGTACCGGTATGATGTAACTTCGGCACTGAGTCATTGATTAGCGGCTTTACAACACCGTGAAAAAATGGCGGACAGTGAACGATTTTGAGCCTTGTCATGCAAGTGGCGTCGCAGCAACTATTTCGTTTCTGCAGTGATGTTTAATAGCCGCGTGCTTGAAGCACGTACATGCCGTGTACAATATACACGATCTGGCCGATTTAACCGGTGTGTTATTCAAACTGTATGAATACAGGACACTATCGTAAACAAAAAACATCGACAGTATAGACAGATGCATTCCGAAAAGGCGCAATCACAATTTCTAGGCTTCACATTTCCTGAACTTTATAAATTTTGAGCGGCCGATTTGTCTGTACAGCAGATCACATTCACACTTCAGTCCACCAGTCGATCATGCCAGTTTGTTTTCGTAAAGCGCTGCCTGTTGAGAATTCGACAAGCCAATCAGAAATGCCGGTGTAAAAAAAATTCCCGAGGAAAATTAAGAGATACCTGCGTGCTGACTGGACGCGGCTACCGCCCACCTAGCGGCACGCTGGGAACCAGAGAGGGGCCTAGCTCATTGGTGCCGCCTCTATTGGAAGACACTGACACTACACAGTCAGTGCAACACCGTGTGCATGCGCTTTCACCAGTGGTTTTTGTAATGCAGATATGTAATGATAGGAATTTTAATTGAATCACCAAAGCCACTTGGGTCATGAATTTTGTGAACTTGCGAATCCCGACAATTCGTTTCAGTCCCAGTGCATTTTTAGTGATGAACTTCATGTAATCAAATGCGCTCTATGTTCCAAAACGTCTATTAAAATATTTTAGTAAAGAAGAATGCCGCTATTCTGGATATATAAGATCTCCGTTTCAGAGAAAATGATTTATGCTCAGTCCCCTGAGCAAGATTAAGCAAGACTTTGAGATTTCCTCCACGTATAAAAAGCGAAGCATGCGATCGTGTTAGCTTTCTTCGCTGATTGTTGCTTCTACTCAAATCTATTCTGATGTTTGATGGCCTCGCGCCGGCTGTAGGACATAAACGCATTACGTTTTGACTTCTTGATGATTTTATCTATTCTGAGAATTGTGCCTTATTTGGGCCCACCTACACGTTTAATAACTCCTCCTACTCGTACCACGTGATTACTACACGTGGCTGCATGACTGTTTTATTATATTGTAGTTTCTGTGCAAATAAAATCATCAAGAAGTTATTCTTGACACGTTTGTTCAGTTGGGTAACAATACCAGAAAGATGTATAAAAGACAGAAAAAAAGATTCTGATATCAAAGTATGGAAAAATTTTAATGTGACTGTTCATAGTGTCTAAATTATTTTCTAACTACACTGTCACATTGCTCCACCAAATTTCATTTCATAAGTTTATCTTAATATTTTATGTGACCATCAAGTGTGCTCACCGCTGAATATAAACTCGTCGCTGTAACACATGTACCTCTTCAACATATCTTGAATAGCCCTATCATGATAACAGCTACACTTATCCTTTCTGCTGAGATCTAGTACTCAACCATAACCGCAACCTAAGTAGGAAAAATTACTGACATTGGGACACTTTCCGCAAAACAAGTGCACAGCGCAGACGAAACGAAGAAATTACTCATGCTCACCGCCTTGGACTAAACCGGGTTTCGCACATCCTAACAGGCGTCGCATCCTCGGGTCGCATGATGACAAAAAATGACACAACACTCGAAAACTGCAGTTGTCAGCATTGACATTACACTTCTGTGGTGTAAGAGTAGGAGGGGCAATGACGCCGCGATAAGGGCTTGCACTGTATGGTGCAACATCTTATGAATCTCGGTGAATCCCCACAATGAATATAAATAATTGCACTTGACCCAGGATTGCGCAAAATTACTAAATGTTTTTCATTCTGTTGGGTAACATTGAGTTACTTCCAGGCAAACAACCGTGTGGATTGTGCTGATGTTGATTTGTTCATTTGAATCAGAAATAGTCAGTCATATTTTGTCTTGTGCTTTCTAGTTCTTCATTTTACTCGTTAAGAAATATAAATTTAGAAAAGTCTAACAGCGTCGATGTTAGACGCAAACAGATTATTTTAAAGACAAGAAGCTTATGGTTATGTGGACCCTAAGGAAGGTCCAAATTTGGCAAACTTCAGAACATTTCTGAAATGGGACCGATTGGAGATTCATATGAAAGTTTCAGATAATAACTGTATACCTTGTTCTCCAAAACGCTGTTTAGGGATTGCTTTTGAAAAGCTCCACTTTTGCATGAGGAGCTATCACATATAGGACGCTTTTGATCTTTGTGGAAAAATTATATGTTGCATAAAACGAAACGGAAATGAGATAATTAATTACAAAATCGTATAATTTTTTCAAATTTTATTTTAAAAATTTATATCAAATGAATTTTGGTCATGTTGTTGATAATATTGTTTTGCTCTGAATGTATCTTAATTTCTTTTTTGTTTTTAAAAAGTTGTCTTAAAATACACGGTCACGTGACCACATGACTGACATAACATAAGTCAAAATTTCTGCAGGCTTACTACTTTCAGACTGAGTTAAAATCTTTAGTTATGTTGGTGTTTGGCTAAATACAGACTTGTAGATAGGGTCCTACATAACCTCGATGAAACTGTGGTTTATGAAAAAACACCGAGACTTATTTTAACATACGGGGCCAGTACTTTGTCGTTATCACATACTATTCAGATGCCACTGAAACATAGTCCTTGTTATGCGTTTACTTACTTCTGGGCCACGGGGCTGGGGTCTAATCTCAATACGCGACTGGGTTCACCCCGATGCGGCACTATCGATCTTCGAGAAAATTTGCCAGTCATGTGGCATGATTGGTTGAATTTAGAGCCCCAGTTACTCTCTGAGTCAAATCCGATTTCGTAAATTATATCGCGGACCTTGGATCATGAAAGGAGAACTCAACATAAATGTGAAATGACCCATGGAACTATTTCTGTCAAACTATTTAACTACATATAGAACAGGTAATTGTTGTAAAGTGTCGATCGAACTTTTTCCTGCAGTTGATGAACTAGCGCATGTTTTCAAAGATAGCCAAAACATCTAACAGTCCATAAGAAAGGACAGCCAAAAATCAAACATGTTTTTGTGCCGTGTGTAACCATCGTTAGCGGATCATTTATGGAACACAACACGATATTCGGGATGTCCAGATAATAAAATCTGTATGTCGGTCTTTGGTCTAGAACTAGGGTCGACTGAGTTCTTCAGCAATTTGTTTTCGGGTAACTGCTTCACGTGGCGGCTGCTGTGGAAGGTCACTCGTTTGTAGTGCATGCCATTGACTAGATGCAGGTCTAGCTGTCTGCCCCAGTTTGCTGAGACATGTTGAGTGAACAAATCAAAATTCAAATACCATTACATAAGACTCCACTGCAAGACCCTTGAATCAGATCATGGACAGGAGGAGAGACCGTCCGATCTTGCGAAGCTGTCCGAGGGCTTCGCCCTCATCAATTCATTTTTCCGAATTCGATCGCTCGATTTATAAGGTGCGCCCGACAACGCCAGTAATTTCAATTCCAGTCAAAATTTCAAATCGGGCAATTACACCTCATCACATACTCGGATGGAAATATGAACTTAAGTCGGGGAATGGCTTGACGAAATTATTTATATGGTTGTATTTTACCGAGTTACTTAACTTGCTTACACCGCTGGAAATAGGAACACCTTACAATTTCGAAGGTTCACTGCTCCGAATATCTAAAATTTCGGTCTTTATGCTTTTACATGCAAAAATAAACAATACTTCGGTTATTAGATGCACTCGTGGTGTACCTATACCGGAAAACAACGCCCGGGTATTAAAAACACTTTGGATTTCATGCACATGCGAAATTGCCAGCATATCTTACGAATACTGAAAAATGAGTACGTACTTGCATTTTTAAAAGAAAATGAAGTAGGAATATTTATGAATTATCAACCACGACACATTCATCAAATCCATGTCAAGATCGCATCGCAGCATGACTGAAAAGTTAAGGGCCCCAGCACCTAAACCTCACCCAAAGAACCACGCGCACGGCAGTGTCGAATGTAGTCAGTAGCCCACCCTGTCCCTGCCAGTCTTCACGAAGTCAGAGTGTCCTACTCAGTGTTCTTAAATTTAAAACCGGTTGGTCGCGGCAGCCCTGTCCCGTGCCCCAGAAGTTGTCGCGGTCCCTGCAGTTGAGAATGAGTCGTGCCTGAGCAAACAATCTGAGTACTGAACTGTCGGAGTTCTGGTTGTGGAATTGTGGAAAGTTGAAGTAACGAATGAGGGTTGCGGACCTTCGAAGTAGTGAACCTTCGGAGTAGTGGGCCTTCCGGAGTAATGGACCTTTGGCATAGTGACATGTAACCTTGCAAATCCATCAAATTTGTTGCTCGAAGGAAGTCTGCAGGTCTGTGCAACATTGACACCGATTGACAAGAGAAAACTTCATTGACCATAATTGAGGTCTAGGCCTACTTTCCCGAATAAAGTGAACATGCTCGTCAGTTTTTTCAGTGCAAGAAAACACGATAGGCGTAGTTAAATGTCTGGTTTTTGAGCACGATGGAGGACAGCTTGTAGCGAACTTACCGTCAGCGTATAGGGCCTACTGAATTTAAATGACGGAAACGCACACACGTGTACATGTATGCATGTCGATCCATCAATCCACATGATCAAAGTGGACATGGACGAACAACATATTTACATATTTGACGATCACTTTCAATTCGAAAGTTGAAAATTCCTGCACTTTACCGCTCTATGCTAGCAATTATACCGAAATATCCGATATTTCGGTATAATTGCTAGCATGAGAATAACAAACATCAATTTTCGGGTGTTTTGTTTCTTATCCGATTTTAAGGCATTCACACCGCACTACGTTTTGGAAGCTCTCTCGCTGCTATATAGCTTACTTAGGTCATAGGACTAGAGTTGAATCAGGAAGCAAACGCAAAATTATAACTAACTTCTTTATCACTGTAGTTAGTAGTACTAGTTGCTGCAACAATCTTATTGTTGTTGTTCATCTATATCTTATCTTTAACGGATAATCTAGGGCTGGACCTTTTCCGCGGGGGGATTTCGATTGGACCCCCGAACCTTCCCCCCCCCCGGCTACGGGCTTCAGTGACTTCAGATCGCCCGGTCGTTTACAATTTCACACTTCCCTCCTTTTGTCCTTTTGAAATACTTCTTGGTGCACCAGTGCAAATAATCAAAGTAAAAAAAGGTATTTTTTGTCGTTTGAAGAGACCCGCTGTGTTTAAATAACAGTGTGAAACGCATTGAGTTCTTTGAAAGACTCCCCGCTCGTAAGTGGGGACTATAAGTCGGGTGTTGGACACTCGACTCACTGGTTGGTCTATACCAGATAAAACTGAAACATGCCGTTCTTTCCAATATCAAACAAATAAAAAACACAGACCTTAACATGAAAATTCAAAGAAATTTAACAATTAATGTCTCTATAGACCACTTTAGTTGATTTCATTTGCTGTTATTGGAGAAAAATAATTCAGGACTATGTTATATAACACAAACGCACCTAGTTCGGTTTGATGAAAGCAAATTTTCTGAAGATTGCGCCACTGTCGCAGAAACACTGGAGATCTCCATGATGAAAATTCAGCACTTCCTTTCAGGCTCCTTGTAGCTTTGCGACTCAATACTGCGCGCTACTGCAATGGGTTAAATAGTAAAGCGCCACCTATATTGACCGTGGGCTGTTGGGTCACTTACAAGAAGAACATGCTGATAACATATGCAAACAACATCACCGTTCACATTGTGATGCAACACAGGCTCAACTTTGAGGACCGATTTTATGAGAGTAAAAGGCCTAATTTGATTTGTAGCCTGCAAAACAAGACGAAATGCAGCTTTAACGGACTGAGGCCAAGGTATCACGAATTTTTTTCGTGCCCGCAAGCATGCATGGAGCTGGCTTTGGAAAAAATAGTGCCCACAAGCGTGAAGTTGGCGAGGACACGAAATTTTTTTTTTTTTGATCCCGGTTGCCATGTTCGACGGAAGCCCTGAGTGTAAGAGCCGGTCGACTTGGCGCTCCCTCAAGGAACGTGAAATCCGTTGAAATTTCTCTGGGGTAGGCTGTTGGTCAGGGTACAGCATTTTTGGGCAGTGTTGGCAACGGTCCCGTCCGTTCAAGGAAATATAAACTTTACAGTGGCTACTAGGGGGTTGACCCAGATCGGTCAACATTCAACTTAATTCTTAAATTAATTTCTCTGCCTGTTACCAAGTACCATGGGATCACTATGCGTCCTAGGTGGTGGTTCTTATTAGGAACCAACCTATAAATACGTATTGGTATATAGTGAATTGTTAGACTTGCATTAAACTAATTCAACGGTGAATTGTCTACTGTGCTCTTCCTGCAGCTACAACTGCTACTTTTTTGCATTATCCGTTAGAACATTTGTCCCAAATACCGGTCCAGTCTTGGCTGGCGAATTAGATGGAGTATAGAAATTGAATGTAATGTTTCTTACATAACGTTTTAATGAATTTGACCTATTTTTATTGTTACGTATTTGAGTTATTACAGAATGGCCTATGGTTCGAGGTGCTTATGCGAAAATGAATAACATGTTTTTAATTTTCATAACAGACGAATTTATTAATTAATTTTTTAATTATAATTTTTTTAAATTGTGGTGTCGTTTATGTCAGATTTCTATCTTCCGATGGCGGGTTTCTTTTGCAACTACGAACTCGTCTCATTAGAATTAACCTTCTGAAGACTGCGATATACTGAGAAAAATCTTTTCCGTCAACTTTTGTTAATCCAAGTTAGTCTTTCATGAATGTATGAAATGCCCGTTTTAAAGTTCTCAGACTTTTTTCACTTGGGTTTCTCCAGTATAAGTCACGTATTTTCATACTTATTTTCAGCTTGAACTGGAAATTGAACTAATTATTCATATGAAGGTCCATGAACAAAATGGGCAATACTAATGGAAAATGCACGTCATGGAGTACCCAATTTTTCTCGCGATTATATTTTAGGCTGGTGAGTGTTTCCATTATAGACATCTTAATACTATATGTGATGTCTATGGTTTCCATTCGCTTTGTAAGACTATTTCGAATCTATTACCCGGCGATCCGTATCACGACCTGTTTGTACGTTGCGAACTAAAGTAAACAGACTGCAACGGGTGATGTGGACATTGATGTATAGCATGATGATGTATTCACCGCTGCACTACAAGCTCTTCCTCATGGTTTGCAAGGCAAAGAACGAGACACATACATGTGTTTTTCATGAATTATTTTTCATAGTCTTCTTTAAGTCCACCTTACATGTAATATAACCAGGAAAGCATTACCTGTCTTCCTGATGTAGCATAATGCGTACAAATATTGGAAACAAAAATGTTGAAATTTTTCCTTCGTGTTTTTGACTCGATGACGACCTCCACAGCACTTGATGACCTCCACAGCACTTGATGACCTCCACAGCACTTGATGACCTCCACAGCACTTAATGACCTCCACAGCACTTGATGACATCCACAGCACTTGATGAGCGCTACATCACTTGCTAATGTCCTGAAAAATAAAACATGGCAGTAATTATCATCAGAAAACGGAACACAAACCACTGATTTCAGAAAATTGTAAACCCCTCTCATGTTGAGGGTTAAACTGTGGCAGCCGTGCGGCCGGAGGTAGACGAGAAAACAAAACGAGAGCGCTCGGAGGAGCTACACTTGGCGAAATAAGAACAAAATAACGAAACAGGAAGAAAAGAGAAAATGCAACAGAACCTCTCTCAACTACCATTGCTTGATTTACCCTTCGAGTACCCTAGTCAGGACATTGCTCTTAGGGTGCCCATTTTTTAACATGGGTCGTATCAATGCACTCAGTGAAAAGCGTCCACGTAATCATTCATACATCTATTTTCAAAAAGTCGAAATTTTCTTTAAAGAAAAGCTTTTACAGAGCGTATCAATTCCCTGGACAGTTCTAGGGAATTCAAAACTATATTTCTCCAGGGACATCTCTCTGGGCAAGAGAAGTTGGAGTCATGTGTCGCTCTCGGTTTGTAATGATAAGTGAGCGGTTCGGCTGAAAGTAAGAGAAGAGGAGCCCGCCGGTTACCAAGTATATTGTTCAAAAGCAAATATCAACTCGTGAATTTACCAATCCTCAATTATATGCATAATTACGCGTCATGACAAATTATCAAAATAACTATAACAATTGGCTAGGTGTAAAGATTTCCGTTACCCGATTACAGGTTCTGATAGGTCGTTTCTTTAAATCGTAAATCACTTGATAAAAATTAAAAACCTGACAGACAGCGTCAACAGTTGTTCAATTGTCACAGATCCTTTCACTGATATTTACGGGTCCAGTCCTTGGAGGGAGCCCGTTGACGGCGTCCATGAGGCCATCCTGCCTTTTATATTTCTATTGATAACTTTTTACTTAAGGGGCCACCGAGAGATGTCGTTTGCCTTTATTTTTTCGATTTTTTTGTGAAAGCGAAGGAAGGTCACGCTGTTGAAAGGTTACTCGATGACGGAAGTAACTGATGACAGTTCTGCAGGGTGTTCCAAAATGTGCTCACATTTCAAATGCATTGTTTATTGACTCAGGAACAAGGTTAGTTTGAATTCACAAACAGGAGCTCATAAGTCTTTAGAACCAAATTATACGTATTGCTCATTAATTTGGGAAGATTATAATCTTTTGCACTTCCTTGATGTTTTTAGTTTCCAGTAGTAGTGCGCGTTCTCCAAAACTGAGTCGTGTGTTACATTACCATACCAGTGCCTGCAAAGTACGGTGATGGCTCACGCACCCACTTTCAAAAAAGGTATACGTAATAACCATATGATAAGTCGGTGAAGGTGCTAAATCCGGTCAACAGGAACTAGTGAATTTGAAGTCCCGGCGTTGTAATAAAGTGTAAATACGTTTTTGGAACACCCGGCTGTGTATTTGTTGTCCGCTTGACACCAGAGAAAGTGGCGGGATACAATGAGTCGCAACTAGGCTGTGTACCACGCACTCGGAACCCACCCTTTCAAAATATGACTTCAAAGCATGACTCTAGTACACTGAATGAGATTTATGGCCCCAAACTGGACCATAAAAGGAATCTTGACCTTCAGCTGGCCACTTGTGTCGATTTCAGAAGCACGTCTTCTGCAAACTTGAAAGGACATGGGTTAAAGGAGAGAGCAACCTTTTTTCACCATTTTAGTAAAAATTACGCTAGTCGCTGATTATCCCACACATGTTTTAGTTAATTACGGGTTCCAGCAATTTAATTATTCAGTTATGTCCTATTCTGGAAGTGACGTTTGGGGTTCATGACAGCGTTTTCCCGTTCAGTAGCTTTACCAGACGTAGAAGGTTCTGAGCGTGTGATAACATCTAGCTTTTTTGTTAACTGCCAAGCACACTCTTTTGCCTGTTATGAAAACAAGCAGGCCAATTATTTACCAGGCTTATTACAGACCATGTGTGACCACAGTCAAACTCAGCGTACGCGTGTTAATTCGGAAAGAATAGATTGTCGTAACTTCGGTTGCAGTTGGGTGATTTTGGCGATTCAAAAACCAAACATGATCACCATTTGACGAAGATTTCAGAAATGCTATTGGTTTATGTTCAAATGTGTTATAACTTAACTTTTATTTAACAGCACAGACCAGTCATCGGGTACTTACTTATGGGAGATTAGAGCAATTATCGAACAAAAGATAGCTGGCCCGCCAACCTTAATGCCAGAATGGAGATAATCAGTCGTGTAAGATATTGGCTACAGGGGTAAACTTCCCAACTTGTTGTTGGGATATAGAATCGAACAAGTTGGGAGCAACGGGAAAACATCGTTGTTCAAGTCATTTTGTTTTGATGTTGGGTGACTGAGCTGTCGATTAGTTGAGTCGTCGTTTGCGTTTGTTTACGAGTCAGTTATATGCCGCACTGTTGCTGTGAATCGGGATGGATTCATCATCGTACTTTGGGTATGCCATTACATATCGGTTCCGGCGGATAACGCACTTCGCCGTACTTGGCTCGGGTGACCTAGAGCCCGTCCACGCGACAACGTACAAAGCAGTGGAGAATAATACCGAGCGTGTGGCTACCAATTTTGCCGTCGGATTATGTGCAAGACATATGTACGCGGAAGAGATCTCGAAGGCTCCAAAACAACGCCTGAAGAAGGGTGCCAAACCGTCGCTTTTGATTCCCGATAGTGCCCCGTCGCTACCCCCGAGAAGTGTATTTTTGAACCGAGAAGCCTCGCGAGCTGTGACCTCTACAGCGACTCGATGCCCTTCACTTGAACTGCATGGCACATGCCGGCGGCGGAGTCGGAAAAAAACGGGAGGCTATAGCCCCCCACCCCCCTGTGGTGCGCAGCCCATGGGACTACAAGTTACTACTGTCATCCTAGCCACCCACTGCAGCTAGTTGTATACAGACTATTGTCAAAATACAGCTGGGGAACAATGTGTGTTGAGCTCCGTGAGAACCCGAAATTTCGCACAGCCTGGTCTGCTCGTCACACCTCGTCGTGACTGAACTAGTAGAGCTAACGACCGGCGAGGGTGCATGCAAAATCTAGGAGTCAACCAACACTCACCTTGCCTCTTGGAGTTGTTTAAGTGAAAAACAATCTAATAAACGTCATTTTCCTGCATAATTCTCCGCCATTACCGAAAATTCGTTGTTTTCAGTGAAAAATACGCTCGTTACACGCGCACGCACGCACCCCGGCATTTCCTAAAATTTTGCGACATCCGTCTCGCCGGAGATGATGACAGCCTAGTAGCAGCAAAGTTTATTCTGAAATTCGATTTGCTGATATTAAAATACTAAAAACTTAACGAAATGAAACCAGTTCCGATAATTTATTGTGACCTGTACACAATCTCGTGGAAGAGAAAACAGTAAATTGAAGAATCGGGGGAAAAGGAACTGTCAATCGTTGACGCAAAATTTCATAGCGCCGAAACCTGACGCAAAAGATGGCACCTCAACTTTAGCAGCAGAATAACGGTAGAACGCCACTTTTTCCAACACCGATAAATAATTTAGTGTACGTTGTTCCAGCCGTCCGTGGGATGCCCGAGGTCCACTTTACCATGTCCCAGAGGCGTGCTCTCCACCAGAAACACCTTTCTGTTTGTGAAGACACTGATGTACTTCGGTATTAATTTTGTAAAGTTTTTCATTAAGACGACAAACAGAACAGAGATCCTCACAGTAAACTCGAACGCAGGCAGAAAAAATGGTAGAAAATTCTAAGCCCACTGGCAAAACGTCACTTCCGGAATAGCCTAGGGCATGCCACTAATTGATTTAATTACGGGAAGTCGTAATTAACTAAAAATTTTCTAGGATAATCAAAAAACCGTATTTTTACCCAAAAATGCCATGCCACAAAGGTTGCTTTCTCCTTCAAACTGTGCGGATTTCCCTTAAAAAATGTTCTCGGTTTCACTGAGAAATGGGTCTTTGAGATAAAAATCAAGTCCCTAAAAATATGCCCATTTATCGGCCGTTTGTGTTGGCAAAACTTTGCTAAGTTGAATGGCCGCGAGGAATTTTTCCTCAGACTCGCCGGGTAACGCGGTTGCATGATATTTCACGATGTGAGTGGGTGTGATAATTTTCCACATTTCTCGACGCTAGGTGCGCTGCATATCGAGCTTGCTGTGCCATCTCTGATAAACAGACAGCGAGAGCCTGAACTTCGTTTCGAAGCTGGCATGGATCCGAGTAAACTAACAGGTACTGAGCTGACAGCTTAATAGTTGCTGATTTCAATTGTAGCCTAATAGCTATACGTCATTGTAATGGGAAACTAAAACACTGGGGTGTGCTTATGCGAACAGAACGGGCGTTCTTGCGATTTGGTCATTCCAGCGGCAACGAACGCGGCAATCGTAGACGTAGTAGCCTCAACAGTCAACACGTGAACGTTTTTAGTGGATAGGGTTTCTTCATAAAAGCCCTGCCTTTGTTAGTTTGTCTTACAGTAAGTGAATATTGGAGTGGGACAATATCTTTATCAACTTTTTACACATTTTTCATAATTCTCACATAATCCACATGGCAATACCAGGTTCGAGAACTGAGTTGTGTAACTGTAGTATGGCTATGATGTAAGTTGTGTTGCATAATTCTCATCTAAGCCTGTTCACTGCTTGTTGGTCCCCTAGCTCATAGTCTACCAACCCTGTGTGCTGTTTAGTTTCTGTTACATGCTGAGGGTTGGTTAGCCTTGGTACAAGAGCTGTATAATTATTTTGATGACAGTCTTCATACAGTTAGCTGGCTGGCAAAGGGTTGGTAACCCTCCTTTGTGTTTTTGCCTCATAGTTCATAACGCTAAATCGTCGTGAGAGACCATCCGGAGTTGGTATATGGTGCAACTCCGGACAGTCTGGGCTCAACAGAAAACCACAGTTCTACTGTGAGCCTACACCAGTGTGATAAACGAGACTAGTTCTACTTGCGCATCAGCTGCAGGTATCATTATCTCTTTTATGACACAAAATGTGTAACTGGGCAAAGCCTTTTCAAACAAGGGTGTATAAACCAGTGGAGCGTGAGACCCCTGAGGTCCCTGTCAAGTCCTCATGACAATTCTGTGTTATGTGACTCCATTTTCAGGAGTTAAGCAGCTGACAACCTGCGTTCCATATAAGAAGTGACATCGCTTTTGATTTCAACTCCAGACGGTGGCGGATTCCAAATTCAGGCTAAATCTATTGTCAGTCTTGTCCATTGTGGTCTTTTGTCTGGCATTATGACTCACACCTCAGTTAATAGTTTCTACCACAAATATTATTACTACCAGCCTTGTGTACGAAAGCTCAAGAGCAACACACTTTACAAAGAGTTTTTGGGTAATATTCCTATATAATAGGTGGGTCCCTGTTTTCAAGCTGATTTGAGAACCATATACTCCCACTGAATAAGGCCTGGTATTCAGTAAGAGTTACTGGTTCTCAAATCAGGGACCCATATATCCGACTATGCACAAAGACGCACACTCAACTAGCTCTGTAATTGAGTTTGTCTATTCTGCCGACTGGCGCATCATAAAGCTGAGTTTAAGGCCTTTAGCACTAGATTAGAATGGTGGACTAATATTGTTTCTCAACCTCAAGAATTTTAGAGGTTTTGTGATTTAGACCAGTTTCAATTTAGGGTGGTACTAAATTTTGTATGCTCAAAGAAACAGAGAACTGAGCAGGCCAAAGTTATTCCGAATACGTAAGCACAACTCAAAAGCTTTAGTTTGGATAATTTTTCTCAACCCTCTTAAATTATCTCTCCACTTCATGTGAACATGAATTTCATCCCGCCATTTGGCGTCCATTGTGTTATCCCCTAGTCACTGTAAACATGTCTTAAAGCAACAAATCTAACAAGTGTATGAGTGTTAACGGAATACTTAGGTTTTGATCATCAGTCATTCAAGCTATTCTCAGTTAATGGAATACTTAGGTTTTGATCATCAGTGATTCAAGGTATTCTCTTTGAAAAGGTTCGCAACCAGTGTTCGAACTTCAGCAAATAAATGTACTGCCCCAGGTCTGAAAAATTACTGGCCCGGGTGCCATGTTAACTTTTAAAATTACTGGCGCGGCTGCAAATCTACTGGCCCCAGGGCACCAGGCCAGCATCTATTTTGAACGCTGTTTGCAACACCGTAGAGACATCTCGTAAAGTGAAGCTTTAAAGTTAGGACAGTGTTAGTCTGGTCAAGGGACAATGGTGACAATTTGTGACGGTAGGTCAATTATCATGCTAATCTACAATATTATCCAGCTGCGAACTAGTGTGGACTAACCCTCCAATGTGAAAGCAGCTTCTCATTCATTTCATCACTAACCAATTATTCTGTCCACATTCTGAACACAACCTAACAATGGTGTATGGTTTTATTTTTTGATACTTCAGGTACCCAGTTTCCCAGGTCCACATATTCTGCATTCCTGTCTGGAATTTGATTTTATGACAGCAGCCTCCTACCCATCACTGTGAGGTGACTTAAAGAGTACTTTGAGATGTAAACTGCAATCTAAAAGTCTCCCTGCTTCATGTTGAAAGATTGAATTTCATCCTGGAGTCCATTAACATTAAATACAGGTTTATGATGTATATGGTGTTTTGTGTATTGTAGATGTGGCCCTTGTGGAGACAGAGACACGACCATGTGGGGTACAGCTGGTCAACACAAAGAAAACAAACAAAATGTCAGACCCTACAGACCTTGTAGCACTGGCACAGCAAGTACAAAAGGTAGACTCTACAATGAATCATCCAGAAATTGAATAAGAACTGCTGCTCCTCCACATTGTAATCAAATGATTGGCCAAGTATGTGTGATGCATATCTTGTCTGGCTGGCGAGAAACAACTTTAAAATATCTGGAATGTGGTTGAGCTGAGTTTTCAGGGAAATCATTTCACAGTAAATCAATTCTGTAGTATATGCAATCAAGTGTGGTGTGGCTGGTACTTACATTATTTTAAAAAGCTGCAAAAACATGTCAAAAATTGGCCTTTGGTTTAGACCTCTGAGACCAGACTTGGTTTCTGATTTTGGCAATAAATGGCAGTCTCAATATGTTGGCCTTAATTGTCCCAGCGGTCCATTTGATGTAGCAATGATTGTTTTAAGCAATGTCAAACAATGAGTTTATTCTAAACCCTGACAGAATGACTGGTTTTACTGCAGTAAGCGTTCTTGATAAATACACACAATGCAGGGTTTGCCATGTTTTTGGTCAACGATATACGATGAATACTAAGTGACTTTGTTAACATTTATTAACAATGCGCAGTAATTTAAATGGAAGTATTTTATTTTCATTACTTTTTAGGCTGATGAGTTTGTGCGTGCAACAGCTGGCAGTAAATTGGTGACTATAGCTGAACAAATAAGGTTCCTGCAAGAGCAGGCGAAAAAGGTATTGACGCAGTTTTCTTAACTTACCTGCCTTTTACAACAGATATGGTACGTAGTCTATGCGCTTAAGTGTAACCCATTGGCTTGTATCACGCTTTAGAGCACTTTCGTGCTAGCGTGCTTCATGACAGGGCGCAGTTTAAAGACATAGTTTCACACCAAAACAACTGCTTTTCAAAGAATAGCATTGCAGGAGCCCGTTACTCGGGCTAGTTACTGTCCGCACAGCGTGATTAATTAGATAAGCCCAGCAGTAATGACCTTCTGAACAGAGAGGGGGTCGAAACCATTAAAAATCACCCGCACTCGAATTAATTTAATCCCCATAATGTTTATTTAATTGCAAAAATACGACAGGTAAGTAGCATTCAAGCAACTACACACAATTATGTTGCAAAAATCGTGTCCTTCGATGTTATACGCCATTAGTAATGTTGTTCGCTTACTAGTGTGGCCCAAGGCCTACTAGCTTCCGCAAAGCGACAGCATGTACAGTTTTGAATATTATCTAAAATTTCACTTACCTTGGTTTCGAACCATACTGCGATTGCAGGCTGTCGACCTTGAAACAGTCTGCAGAAAAAAGTTAACTCCATATCACCGAATACAGCGACGCTCCACTAAATTTTCTCGTGGACCTCACGAAGTCTTCCCACCTGCGACGCAGTCTGGGGTTAGTGGGAAACCTATGTAATGATACCCCAGAGTGACCCAGACCATGACACATTGTCACAGCCTCCAATCACACTACAGTCCGGCATTGTTCTTCAAATTTTTAATCGAGTTGAAGTATAAAAATGTGTTTAATGTCAAAATAAGTATTCCAATTGGCACACAACAACAGTGATACGTCGTGCGTAGACAGACAGTGCGAAAGACATGCGGCTGTACTCGAACACTTTATTGAGGACTCATTGCTAACTACTGTGAAGTGTTTATGGCAACGCACAAGACCATGTGCATATGTGTCACATTTCAGAGAATTAATTGGCAAAAGTTGCATAATAAACCCATTCTAACAAACAGAAAGCTTCCATTTGTGCCAGATAGTCCCAGTACAAATCTATGGACAGACTCGGCAGTGATCGGGTCCGCTTCCGGACGTGACATGATTCCGAAGATAGCCGAAGTTGAAAATTTTCTGTTCTCGAAATTTTGTGGGGAAGTGGGAGCGTGTTTTACACGAATAATAGAAGAATATAGGGTATGAAATAAAAAGAAATGTGGTTTATAAGCAATCTTTATTAACAGTCAGCACATGTGTATACATATTAACTACAACCAGGAAGAGATAACCAGGAAGGGACAACTGTTTTAGCGCATTTTAACGTGTTTTCAAAAGTGATTTCAAAAGTAAATGTTAAAGTCGTCTGGAATCCAAGCATTGTTTTTGAAAGCTTAACTCTTTAGCTATAAAATGACACCACTTTGGTCCCCAAAGACTGCACATTAATGGCACTAGGATGCTTTGAACATGACTTGTTTTACCCTTCCAAAAGATGCCTCTTCCCAGGCATGTACTCGGGCATGATCCTCTTTTTTGAACCAACAGATGTCACTAATATATGCAAATGAGGCTCGCATCTCCTACGTCATATATGACGTCATACGATGCGAACCCTCAGGTGCCTATATTGAATGACTTGAAACGCAGTTCTACCTGATTGAGCAGATCTAAGAAAATTAAAAACTCACACAACAAGTCAATGTTCAAAGAAAATTGAATGGTTTCACATGAAAATACATTTAATTGTATTTGGATACGCTTGCATGTGTGTAAGCGTGGACTTCGTCATTTTGCTTAAATCCAGATTTAGAAGCAGGTGTTAGTCAAGAAATTAGCTGCTCCCGCCACGGTGGCTGGTGTCGTGGCGTCTGAGTCGCCGGGAAGTCTGATCCATGCATGCGCAATTCGACGAACTAATGCTAGTCGCTGGTCAGCTCCGCTATGATTCATGCGCAATTCGACGAACTAATGCTAGTCGCTGGTCAGCTCCGCTCTGATTCATTTGAGACGTGCGGCTTAACTCGAACCAGCATACCCGTGTTCTGGCTTCAAGGCCGTTTTGTTTGACTCAGTTTCGGTAAAAGTTCATTTTAATACGGTAATTTCCTGAAGATTTTTTTTGAAAGATATGATCCCGAAATCCTTGGCCTATAGAGCTGTATCAAAATTCCTTGTTGAAACACGGCCACTGGTCCAGCTTCTGCCGGGCGGCAGGGGAAAATGCTATGGAACGCGTGTCCCAAAAATGCACACACGTCAACCCCTGCAGTTCAAGTTCTTTTCCCGTCAATCACTGTGCGCGGATTGTACGCAGCAGCCTACTGCATGACTACACCTTATTTTTAACGTGGGTGTGTCACTGAGTCACGACTTGTCCAGCCTTTGCAGTATACACGGGAATGTCAAGCAAACGATTCGGTTAAGACGAACCTAAATTCATTGCACAATACTACTGGGAACTACAAGCATCAAGGAAATGCAAAGACAATCTTTCCAAATTTATAAGCAATGACTTGAACTTCTTTTTCGATCCGATCTACGGTTTGTAAATTTTTGAATTTCTTTAGTCTAGTTTTTAATTCAATACATTCATGAATATCACTGTTATCGTTTAGTGTCCTTCTTTGCGATATTGTGGTCTGATGATGGATCAAATTTTTGCAAGTCAGCCTTCAGCCTTCAACAAGTTCAGTAACGCATCGCCATTTCTTACAAGACAGCTTCTTTGCTCTTCACGAATGTTTTGTGTTTTTGATGAATTTGGAATCTCAACTTCCCTTCGTGAGTAGTTGCCAGTGTCATGTCGGAGGTGTATAGAGGGCGCAGCACTGAAAAAAGTGGGGGCTAAAGCCCCCTCAGCCCCCCTGTAGTGCACCGCCTATGGACCACTGAAAAAATTTTTGCTGTACAAATTTTCTCGAATTTTCGAAATACATGCATGAATGATTAAGTGCACATTTTCAAGAGCGCTTAGACGACGTATGCTGCAAAAACGGAGACCCTAACAATAATTGTCCTGGTCAGGGCCCTGAAATGGTAAACCATACACTGATACCGAGTTGTCAAAGTTATCTTGAGTTTTCTCTCTGATCAGTATTCGAAGACTTTCTTTTTTGTCTTTCCCCAACCACACACCTTTGTCGGTTGCCATGGTTTAACCCTGAGGCATGCAATTTTTTTGGGGTGGCACTCGCCCTCCCCCGCTTACTAAGGTCCTGATGCAAGGAGTCCATCTTTGGTCCAAGGTCAATGTTGTGTTTCAACACGCACTCGTTGTATAGCTTGAGCATTAAATTAAAGGTTTAAGAAATACAGGAGCAGTTTTGCACATTTAGTTGTGCGTGTAAAAGCGTTTATGGATTCGTACTGAATTTGTTGCTGCAACTTGTCTCATGGGCCTGTACCTGGCACGTGACCACAAATGTGGACACTAATTCCGCTATTGCGCAAGTCGACTGTAGCAAGGTGGCCATTGAAAATGTAAGGCAGCACCAGGCCAGTGGGCGTGTGTGACAGCTCGGATTTCTAGTCTCTTATTATGAAAACCATTGAAGGCAATTATCAGCACCTGCAAACAAGAATTTTGAAGTATGGAGAATTTCAAAAGGAGTTAGCTATAGACTTAGTCGCGAAGCTGCCGACATTCCAGCCACGGTTACTGCCGGTCCTTCGAAGCAATTATAGCACATATATACGAATTTTTAAGAATGGCAAGGGTGCGTTTTGTGTTGACGGAAATGTCCATGGCGTCGAGGAATCTGAGGAATTTAATGATGAACAACTGTTGTGGCTTAATTTGGAAAAACACTTAGCAAAACTAAATTCCAGGTATGCATACTGTGGCGGAATTAAGAAATACGATTATGGCAGTGCTAATTGTAGCAGAGCCACAAAGTGTGCTAAAATGGTAGAAAATTAGGCATAACATTTCTGTAGCAGATAAAAGGTTGACTGGCGCAGGAGAAGGCCGATGTCTTCAATGCTCAGAAAAATTTCGGCAGGCAAGAGACTTGCGTCCGGGCATTCTAAAGGAAAGAACTGCAACCAATTCCAGCAACTTCTCTCACCCGACGTCGTTGTTTTACGATACCGCAACATCAAACAACGTCAAAGAAACAAAACGCGGAGGGTGAGATATTACAGAGTATTAATATTTATTCTTGAATACAGGTGTCCACCTCAAAATGAATTTCCCACGGTCATTCTTTATGCCGATAGCAATGTTTTCGTCAACTGAAGAAGAACAGGAACCATAGACACCCCGCGCGCTGCGTCCACGGTTCTGACACTTCAAACTTTTGTCAACACGATAGGTAGCCGCAGAAAGTTCGATGTTGACCTCATTCTAATCTTCTCTGCAATCCACAGTCTGGGGACGAAAACAATCCAATCCGCTCCTCGAAATAGGGCTTGCTTAGCTGGAATTCAGAACTGCGGTCATTAGAGTGTTTTCACCTCCTGATTGCGAAGCGATCAAGTTAGCTGTGGTATCTTCATCAGCGCGTGCTCTCAGCGAGAAGTCACCGCTTTATCCACTCAAGCGCTCGACAACAACTAAACTGACGAGAGTCTCAGAACTCCCACATGCAAATTTGATATGCAAATGAGGGAGTACTTGACTACTGCGCCATCTATATGTCGACGGAAATGCTTAAATACCCGTGACTACGTGTGGGAAGTTGCGATTGCGTGCGCTGAAGTCGATATTTTCAAAGTACAATTACCGGTACACCACTGTTTAAGGTTGCAAAGTGATTTTTTTGATATCCTTCTATAGAAAAAGATTTAATCTCTCTGATAAAATCATCTGTTTCCTTTTAAACGAAACTTTAAGTCCTGAAATTAGTCCGGGGAAGGAGGCCAAAAACGGTGGTTTAGGTAGTTGTCCCTTTCTGGTTATCTCTTCCTGCTACAACTTAATAGCTGTGAATCGACCTCTTTAAAGAAGAGGTGGATTTGACATGGGCTGAGAAAAAAGAGGGGTAGGGTTTACCCAAGAGAGAATAACACAAACCCAATGGGTGTTCTTATACCCTTGAATGGGCTTACAAATTAGTGGATGTGGTAATGTAATGCATCATTCTCTACTTACACTTTAGTGCCTTCTTGAAACGACCTTACTTAGAGGCAAGGCTCTGCATCCTACTTATTTATGAACATGGCGTTTTGCTGTGAGCCACTGAGCAACAACTCAACCAATACGTTTCATGGCAATGCTGAACTGATAAAGGAATGTGTTCATGCCATTAGACGATACCCTGTGTGCAAATTAAATGTAAGATTTTGCAATTAATAGATCTAGCGAATTAATGTCTTAAGCCAGGTTGATGTGTCGGTGACCTGGCTCAGTGGCTGCGCCGAACACAATGTAAAAAATGCCCAACAACTAGCTGTCCAGACAAAGATATATTTCATCTGTTTGTGGTAATGTTTCTGATCTCAAATCGCATTTCTACAACAATTTACTGTAATTCAAAATGATATGTTGCTCGCTTGTCTTGCACTCATTTACACTATACCTGTAAGTTACCACCAGCGAATGCTAGCTGCATTCGGCTCTGAAATATAAAGGTTTGTCGTCTAATCTGGTGAACGCTTCCCTGAATTTTGTAGTAAAAATGCCCATGTGGCCGTCGTAATCTGGTAACAGCTGCACATTTTTTTTAAATGTCAATTTAAGGTCAGTGACTTGGTGATTGCTTACTTCAGGGGTTAGGTCTAAATGTTAAATCAAAATCCCAAGTGACCAGAAAAAAATCTTGTGTGTGCCTAGCAACTAGGCTACTCGTCTTTATTGTGTTGCATTGTTTAATAAATTTACTAAAATGTTAACTATCTAAATAAATCGTATTACTAATTGTAAAATAAGTTGAGATAGAAACATAGGACGAGAGCATATGCAATTTCTGTCCCTTGCTACGTCAGTTTTCATCATGAATGTTGGAAAAGAGCATCAGTCTGGTGATAGCAACACAGAATCATACGAAGGCAATGAGTTGTGAATCTGTTGGCTATAATCTATGGTTAAATGTAGTAATATCTTCACCGTGAACTCTTACTGTGCTTGTCCATGGCGATGCAAGTGGAACATCCAACCTCAGTGTCGCGAGCTCATGACACTAATGACACACTAGTGACACACTTCTGTGTAAGTAGGGAATATGTGGTTTCTACTTAAGTTTGTGACATAAAATGTGGGGAAGCGAAAAGACAAAATTTGCTTTTTCACATAATTGAAAATATGATGAAACAACCCACAGTTGTGATATTGCCATTATTCTTTGAGAGGAACATCTAGACACTTTCATAATGAATGGCATTAGCCCATAACATACACATTATGTTTGGTCATTAAAGTTGTGTACTCCCCTCCTGGGGTAGGGGTTCATGAAAGTTGTGTACTCCCCTCCTGGGGTAGGGGTTCATGAAAGTTGTGTACTCCCCTCCTGGGGTAGGGGTTCATGAAAGTTGTACGTTTTATACACTTGCTTGTAGAAATGTTGATAATAGTGTAGTCTCCCTTATTTTTGTAAACTGAGAAATATAATATTGTTATTTCTTGACGTTTAATTTCTTGTCTGAAAGATATTGTTTTACATGTTGTACATTTCACTGGAAAAGACATTGTTTTAACTTGAGAAATTGTTTCCAAATAGAGGGCGCCACCCTAAATGCATGTGGTAAAACTGCTGCCTAATTTTAGTATTGAGATGTAGTCATCCTTTTTTACGTCAATTGCATAATAATTAAAAATCTCAAAAATTATCTTTCGAGCACAAAGTTGAGTATGGGTAGTTGGCAAGAAGCCAGGAAGGGATCTGAATTTAAGAAGCTTATTACGTATAAAATTGTGCTGAATGTTGCTTCTGGCTTGTGAACACATCAAGTTATGGGGGGGGGAGGTAAGGAACCAAAAGCTCTAACTGTAAATTAAGGTGGGAAACAACTGTGCAGAATGATGCAAAACATGGGCCTTGCACCGCATAGTGCTGCAGGACTGGAGTGAATGTGCACGAGAGTTTCTCACATTTTTTGTATGAAGTGGTATTTTGCGAATCTCACTAAAGATAACCATTAAGTAAATTAACAGTGTTACATGATTATGGTTTATGATCTGTACACTTTGTGATAAGGATGATTTGCTTTGGNGCTATAGGCCCCCACTTTTTTCAGTGTTGTGCTGCCCATGTTTGGTAAGGCTGAAATACGTAATATTGTACGTAATATGTCTAGAGTTCATTGTTTTGATGGCATACTTGAGACAACATACTTGATTCTTCCTCCAGATTTTACTAGAAGCCAAGAGAGATGGAGACCTACATCATGCTGCTTGTAACATGGTCAAGAAGCCTGGAACGATTTATTACTTGTACGAACGATCCTCCGGACAGAAGTACTTTTCCCTGTTATCACCTCAGGTTGGTGATCGTTTCATTGATTGAAAGTTAATCTCTAGAATTTTGTTGTGGGTTAAGTGTTCTTTTACATAGTGATAGTACAAAGCAAAATTCCATACTTTCCTAGTAAACCTACCTCCTGGCTTGCACTGGCCATCATGTATTTCCGAGTTCTGAAGAAAACAGATGTTGTAAATTTTTTAACTCCTATCTCTGAAATCAATATAAAATACGCTTGAAAGACTATTGAACAAAAACTACCCAAACCCAACCCTTGCAATGCAATATGTGTATTTGTAAAATGCCCTCAAATCCTCATTGCAACAATGTCACCTACAGGATTTTGTGTTTGATAATTTGAACAACTTTCAGGATTTTTTCAACTGTAGACCTTTGAAGTGTTCATGAAAAGTAAATCTGCTGAAAGTCTGTTGTCCCTAAGCAATTAGATTTAGACCACTTAAAGTTATGAAATTAATCTCAACTCGTTCCTAACTCAAGTGGAATGAGATTTTTTGGATAATTTATTAGTGCTAGATACCAAGCTCAAGAAATTGCTTTGTCATTTTGTGCACTGGGCATGCTCTCAATGACCGTTTTTTTAAGTCCAGAAACCACTGCTGGTAATGACTTTAAACATTTTACATCATACTATACTGCTTGATGTGTATTTACAAGTAGAGAGGAAAAATGTTCTGAAACATTTTGGACAACTACTTGTGGCATTAAATTCCAGTAAATACACTTTTTCAATTGCAGGAGTGGGGAGCTTCATGTCCACATGAATTTGTCGGTGCTTACAAACTAGAGTATGACATGTCATGGACGCCTTATGACGAAATTCCTCGACGTGAAGAAGAACTCGCTCTCATTGACAAAGTGCTCAACGCCCAAACCTCCATCACTGCTGCTGCAATAACAATGACACAGAATAACCATGACATGCACAAGGTGCCCAGTAGTGTGACTATTGAAGAGTTGGATATGGAGTCCCACACCAGTCTTGGCTCAGGATAACTAGCTGACGATGTTCTGTGATGGTGACTGTATACATTGTGCATTTAAGTTGAATGAAATGATCATTGAATGTAATAATTCATGAATTAAAGGACTGTAGTCATGTTCCTTCAACCACTATGATGTGTTTCTTTGTATGTAGGTTTCATAAATGCTATACCAGTCTGGAGATTCAATGCGAAATTAAAGTTAATTCAGAATTTGAGAAGCACAAGTCCTCAGCACTTAGTTCTTCACAAAATAAATTTTCAATGATACTTGAACAGTTACACTGTGCTGTACCATAAACTGCTATCATGTCTGTGGAAATAAAGTTGTCTTCCGTTATCTGAACTGTATGAATAATAGGGCAAAATAATTGAAGCAAATTATGTTTAAGGTATCGACTTAAATTCTTATTGCATACTTCATCTATGGGATGTAAAGCGCACCAGTTCTCAGACGCTGCTTTGTTCGACAGAGTAGTAATGATCAACACACCTAGGATCTTATTTAGCAAATTACAAATCAAAACTTCAGGAAACTCACTAATTCTCGCGCTATTTTGCAAAGATCCCTTCCTTGTTCTGGGGAATGATAACAGACTTGTTCCTGCGAGAATTGTTAACCTCTATTAGTGTACCATAGAACTTAGGGGCCCAGTGCCTGGTTGCATAAAACAGTATTGGTACCAAATAGCGACTCGACCAAGTTCCTTAAATCTTGCGTTTTTGAAAATACCGGATTGTCTTGTCATATACCATTTTAGTTTCACTACTAAGTCAATTTTTGACTTGTGTAACAAATCGAGTTAACTATACATTGAATTCTAAATGTTTTTGAAAATAAGTAGGTAGCTCTTCATGCAACATTCGTTATACAAGGACCAAGCCCCCATTTATTTTCATTGAACTGAGGACTCCAACAGAGGAGTTCACAAAAAATATAAAATGATAGAAAAAGATTACACCAGTCGGCAAAGAACGGCACAATTACACAAAAGATTTATGGAACTTAGCAGTCTCCATTTGGGATCCTTTCATGCAACTGGGCACTGGACCACTTTTCATTCTTAAGTTTGCATTTGTAATGTGCCGACTAGATGGACCATTGCATCCCTTTGATGTTCCTCAATGGACTTTTGTAATGAGTGTAAACATGAATATTGGTCAGTGAAGTCCAGTAAGTTCTTTTTACTCATAATGCAGTTGTTGTTATTCAGCATTTCTCATTTGAACAGCTGAAAGCTACTGAATAGCAGTTGGCAGTAGCTACAATGGCAGCATGTGAAATCTTAACATTAATAGCAAGACAACAAAATTGAATAAAAATATATTTATTTAAAGTAAAGAAGTGCATGAAAACAGTTTATAGTTTATAATTATAATAATAACAGGCTGTCACACGATTCAAATATCAATGAACAAAGCTTCAGTAAACATTTCCAAGAGAACTTAAAAATTACAAAGTTTCCTTTTGAACATCACGGCTATAGCCCGCAGCAGAACTTGGAATGTTTTTGAAGAGCATCATCAAAGTAATTCACAATCTACTTGGCCTTGCATATCAACGCAATCTCCACAAAATAACACACCAACAAATTAGAAACACAATCGACCTAATTCCAACAAACAATTAAGACACCAGACAAGTTGACTCCCGTGATCAAATTTTCTTCATTATCCAATCAAATAACAGAAGTGAGAGACGTATAATGTGAACATCAGAATTCTCATGAACAGTGAATGCTCGGCGATTGTGCTATGAATAATTATAGTAAATTTCTAAATTCATCATTAGGGTATTGACTTATTGCTCCTTAATTGCAATTAGCAACTACTAATTAACTGAAGTGAACTCATAAGTACTGCAAAATTAGAGTTAACAAACGCTCGCATCATTAAATAGGTACAGGTGATTGCAACTGAACACGCACTATAACAACTCGACAAATAGCACCTTTTAATAAGCATTGACTGTTGAAGACAACAGCTACACTTTAAAGTTATGCAGCACACAGCTCCGTTATGCACTCCTTCACAAGTCACCAATTCTAATGCTGTTTCCAAAGCTTAGAGCACTGTCTAGTCTGAATGTAGCCTGCAAATAATACAAGATAGCAACAGAATTGTAAAAATGATGAGTTAAAGGAAATAAATACTTCAAACATAATTCATTATTACAGTCAAACCTGCACTGAACCTGACTTATAACATTCCTTTGTTTATGACAATGCACTCCACAAGTACCATGAGGACAATTATGTTGTATAGAAGTTGGTTTGGTTGCAGCGAACTAATCTGTGATGGCGTGACCCAGAATGTTTTTAAACTTTCAGGAGGTAGTTGTAAAATGGAACAACTGTACTTGGAAAAATTCTTATGCCTTCTGACAAGACTTGAAGCCTAATCAGACGGACTGAAAAGACCCAGATTTAAAGATGCTGTTTTTCAATAACAGTTGTCTCCAAGAAGGCAGTTCTTTTAAATAACACAGGTGAGAAACAACATGACCGCCGGTCCTCTTAAAATGAACCGACTCACACAGGACCTCCGGGGATCAAATGGGACCGTCGCACCAGAAAATGGTACTGACAAACCTAAAAACATGACTGCCCCACCAGAAAGCAGGACCGCCGGGGACTGAACATGACCGCCGGGGATTGAAACTGCAATGACAAACAAGCTAAGATTTATTATCGGTAGGCCTACACAGATCATACAATGGAGCTATATACGTATGCATATGCAGGTCTTGTGCCAGTTAATCCAACGAAATCTTTTGTGTGCTACAGGACACTTCGCTTTGTAACACGCGGCGCTTTTGAGTTTTAACCACAAACCAACCACGTTGCACGCTTTTGAGCTAAATAATTATAACTTTATCCACTGCTTAAGTTTTAGAACAAAATGAAAATCGTTTTCTCCAATGTGATGTTTTAGTCAAAAAAATAACAAAAAATAGGCGTTCTGGTTCTCCGGTGAAACATCATAACTAGCCTTTGTGCGGCAAAGCAGTATACTAAATATACAGCTTGGCGCCGATGTGGGTAAAACACAGCACATACGAAATCTTCACTGAATTAGTGTTATTAACGACACTCTTCCTAGAGTAAACTAAATTATTTATCGGCACTCGCCAGGAAAATTTGTCGTTCTTTTAGGTTGGTTTACATTGACCAGTTCCTTTTTTCACCGATTCTTCAGTCAGCTCTTCTTCTCTTCTACGAGATTGCGTACATGGCACAAAAAATTATCGGAACTGGTTTCATTTTGTCATAAGCTTTTAGTATTTTAATACTAGCAAACCGAATTTCAGAACAAATCGGTACTGTTTCGAAGTTGAGTCATCATCTTCCGAAAGATGTCGCAAAATTTTAGGAAATGGCGCGTGCTCATGTTACGAGCGTGACAAACTTTTGTTACAATAGGCAAACAAATGATGTTCATTAGATTGTTTTTCACTCAAGCGGCTGCAACCTACAAGGTTAGTGTTCATTGACTCCTAGATTTGGCATGTGCCTGCTCCGCTTGCTAGCTCTACATGTCGATATAAGTTTCACGTGACGAGGTGATGAGCAGAACTATACCCGGGCTGTGGGAAATTTCGGGGATGTAATGGAGCTCAATAACGCAGTGCTACCAAGTTTTATTTTTGTGAGTCTTTTCACAGCTAGCTGACCGGTTACGTCATAACCCGCAGTATCATACAAAGGCCTTGATAACTACATTTTGTCCGGTGGTCATGTTCAGTCCCCGGCGGTTCTGTTTTGTGGTGGGGTGGTCATGTTTTTAGGTGCGTCAGTCCCATTTTCTGGTGCGGCGGTACCATTTGATTCCCGGAGGTCCTGTTTTGGGTGAGTCAGTCAGATTTAGAGGACCGGCGGTCATGTTGTTTCTCACCCGTGAATAATATAAGTTTAAAAATTACTGACTGTAGCGATGAAAAAGAAACATAAATGCTCGATTCAAAACAAGCGCAGCCAGAAAAATCACTTTTTACAATTTCCATTCACGTACTTGTTGTGGTTGACAACATCAATGTGCTCTTGCCTCACTCTTGCTGTCTTGAGTGTGATTGAAATCAGCAGGGACACCACTGGCCAGCACATGAACAAGATGTGACCGATGAAGTAAATGGAGGAATAAAACTGAAAAATAAGACATATCAACTATAAGAATGCCTTATTTTGTCTTACTGTAGGAGTCCAAGACAAAGGCAACAGAGAGCATCTGATCAAAACAGACCACAACAATGCCAGTGATAGAGGCCAAGCCCATTGTGAATGAAAACATCAATTATGAATTTCCGGGATTGTTTGATTTAACTGAAATGCAGTTGCCATCTAGACCAATCACTCACTGCGTAACGTACGGGGACAGTACCAAGTAACACATGACTTCAAAACAAGTGTTGCTTCTCTCTCATTCTCACAGCAAGTATTACATAAAACTGCATCTCTAGAAATTTTGGAACCACTGTGCGTTTAATGTTTACAGCTCTGACCATAACCACATTCTTCCATAAAATGCCCAATAGATGCGGACACTGAAATATGGCTGACAGGGACGAATACTCAACGACCCACCATATTTTTAGTCAGAGCTCAGTTGAACAAAAGAGTTGAAGAATAAAGAAATTTAATTGTTCAGGTTGGAAATTCTCAATCAAGACTAAAATATTTATTATAACTTTTCAGCTGTCACAAGCAACCATGATAAAATGCAGACCACTAGACTTGGCGTTGTGGACTGGGCTGTCGCATAAATTACTAATAACTTCCAGAACATTAAGGAATCTACATCTCTAAGTTGGTATTTATACATTATAGTTATCGACCATAGCATTAACTGACAAACTATTGAATGCCAGTGAGAGTTGACTACATTTACCTTCCAGCACATATCTGAAGTAAGTAACACAAAGCTGGCCAATGGGTAGGCAAGGAATGTGTGGAGAAATAGCTTCTTGAGAACAAACGCAACTGGCTTCACGACAGGATGAACAAAGAATGAGGCCACTGCAGGCTGCTTCTGAACCAGTCTGGTCACCTGCAGGGCAACAACGAGATACAAATGCAAGCATACCTTGAAATCCATGCACTTGAAGGAGACATGGCAGTTTACCTTATAATATACCGATTTGCCACAAAACAAAACAAAACATAATCAAAAAAAAATTAAAATTAAATAATTATGTTCAACAGGATCATGGTACTCACTAAAAATCCTTAAGCACTCATCTTTGAGATCCCTGCCTTCTTGAAGAATGGTGTAATGATCACAATGGTGCAATGATTACTCATGGTGTAATGATTACAATGGTGTAATGATTACTTATGGTGTAATGATTACAATGGTGCAATGATTACTTATGGTGTAATGATTACAATGGTGTAATGATTACAATGGTGCAATGATTACTTATGGTGTAATGATTACATTGGTGCAATGATTACTTATGGTGTAATGATTACAATGGTGTAATGATTACAATGGTGGGACAGGTGGAGCTTCCCACTGGGCTGTTGTGAGATCTGAACAATACTAGCAATTCACACAATAGACACAGCAAACCTGCCTCTCCATGTCTATTGTGAAATCTGTCCAATACTAGCAATCCACACAATAGACACAGCAAACCTGTCTCTCCATGTCTATTGGGATATCTGAACAATACTACCAGTCCACACAATAGANTACTTATGGTGTAATGATTACAATGGTGTAATGATTACAATGGTGGGACAGGTGGAGCTTCCCACTGGGCTGTTGTGAGATCTGAACAATACTAGCAATTCACACAATAGACACAGCAAACCTGCCACCTCCATGTCTATTGTGAAATCTGACCAATACTAGCAATCCACACAATAGACACAGCAAACCTGTCTCTCCATGTCTATTGGGATATCTGACCAATACTAGCAATCCACACAACAGACACAGCAAATCTGCCACCTCAGTGTTTATTGTGAGATCTGAACAATACTACCAATCCACACAACAGACACAGCAAATCTGCCACCTCAGTGTCTATTGTGAGATCTGACCAATACTAGCAATCCACACAATAGACACAGCAAACCTGCCATCTACATGTCTATTGAGTGACAGATTCAACACTTGAATGAAGATGACCTCCTTGACGGCCCTTTTCAAACAGTTCTTTTACCTCAAAATTTTCAACGTTCTAATTAACGACCTTGCATGTGAATAGTCACAATGGTTATGACAATGTTGAAATTTTAGCAGGAACAAGAACTGGTTTGAAAGAGACTTCAAGGAAACCAGCTTCATAAGGACATTGAATTCATCACTCAATAAACACAGAGGGGGGCAAGTTTGCTCTATTTACTACTTGGAACGCAAGTATTCATTGTATCTCGCGAAAGCACACCAGGAGGCTCCACCTGTCCCACCATAAGTCATTCCACCATTTCTCAAGAAGGGAGCAGGATGTTCCCACGGGCTTAGGATTTTTAGTAAGTATGGCAGCTCAATTGAACAGATTCGATTTCATATCTTTTTGATAACAAACCTTCCAAGATAAACAGACTTACGTCTCAAGAAAATAAAACACACTACTTAAAGAACATTCTGCATTGGGTAAATTAAAATAGTTTTGAGCACTCACATCAGTTTCAAACTTCATAATGAAGAACTCCAGTAAGAAATTGTTGAAGTATCCGGTGTGTAATCCATGCCAGAGAGCTAGGTAAAACAGGGTGATGCATTGAGAAACATTGCGGTTCCCCAAAAACTTGAGCCGTTTGAACACGTACCTAGAATGAACAAATGAAGTGTATGAATTGACTACATCACTGCTACTACTACCATCAAAACATCCACTGTATGTCATCCTAGCATTGAATTTTAAAAATAACAACATGCCAAGTACATATCTACAGCATGTATTGACAAATTGAGATGCATTGGATATGTGCAAATGTTAAGGCCAACAGTTCAAAAACTTAAGGTTATCTCAAACCTTATTTAATGGCCTTCATTCAAACTTGTTTATCAAAAAAACTAAGCTCTGTCAACTAGTAAAAGTATATATTTTCTGAAAGAACAAAGACAAGGAAATATAAATACTTTTTGTATTTTGATTTTTCCATATTTTCATGATTTCCAGAGAAAATTGGCTATTTTCTTACAAGAAATTAAGAAACAAGAGCAACCCAAAATGTTCAAATGTGCTCGAAATAGCACCACAAATGGTGTGCTTCTATGGGCATTTTTAGTATCCAACCCATCCGAATTGAGAAGGGGGCGTAGTCTCTGTAAAATGCAAATATTTGCCAAATTTCATGAAAATAAGCCAAGGAACTCCTAAGATACAGAGGCAAACGTAAAAAACAGCTGCTACTAGGGGGCAGAGCTATAGTCCAATTGGTCTGAAACTGATCCATCGTCACCTGTTGCCATCCCTATAGAAGCCCATTGGCCAAATTTTGCAAAGATCTTTCAAAAGGTAAAAAAACATTTTGCCACTAGGGGGCACCGTGGTATCTAGATCAGTTCAATACTCGTTACCGTTTGTCAACGGCTCCATAGGAATACATCTTTCAAATTTCACAAAGCTCCTTCAAAGGGTTAAGGAGATACCTCTGCAGACGCAAAAAAATCACCACTAGGAGGTGACACAATAGTCCGACCCCACCGGAAGTCAATGTAAAGAGGATTAACATAACTATGTTACAAAATAAAAACACGAAATATCAGTAAAATCGTTAGCTTCCATTTTGTGACATTTCTCCAACATTTCTTGCTCTGACTTTGACAATGATGTCAAAGTCACTTGCAGTTGCCCCACCTGTGGGGAACAACTGATATTGTGTGTTTGGTCATTCAAATATTTTCTGGCATAACATCATCTGCTCTAAACGGCCAATCATAAGTCAGAAGAGACTCTACATCCAATCACAAACAGGGAACAACTCTCAAACATACTTTGCCATCCATGCATTGGTGTTGACATTGAATGCATTGATCACTTTCTGAAATGTATCTGCCGTTTCATATTTCCAGAACCTGATGTTAGCGCAGCCATTCCAAAGTGAGCGGCCAGTAGAGTCTACACCATTATAGGTCAGCCCAGCTATGGTGCACGCCCCTTCCTTGAAACACAATGAAAACAGATCACGAGTTATGGGGAAGATGACTTAATTTTAAACGAATTAGAAAATTGGAATCATATCATTAATTTTTTTCATAGACTAGTTGAGTGCAAATCAATGAACTGTACAAAAACAACATGACATGGCACGTTTTTCAAAAAAGCGAGCCTAACTTTATTGCACATGATCACTGACACAAAATTATAAAAAGTCACAGCCATTCCATCCACACAGCTTGGAATGACCGATTCAAAAAAGACAAAAAAGACAAAAATTTTCCAGGTGAATATTGTTCCACAAATAGAAAATTTAAGTGAAATAAAAAGTTTTTGCATGAATGAAGTCAAAATAATGATAAAAAAGATAGTAATAAAGTGAAAACTGGAAATCAAATAAAAGGAAATTGAAGCCAAAAAACGAGAAAATCCTCTTAAAAAAAGGAAAATTCCAAGCCCTGCATGTAGCACTCTATTAATATCACTACGCTTGACTTGATGCAACAATCACACTTATCCAGGAAATTATTAAGTTTTATGTCGCCCTGCAGTCCTGGTGAACTCTGACAATACTACAGAGACAGACCAGAGGAATACTGTTGAACTTCCAATTAACTAACAAATTTCCATACCGCAATAAGCCAGACTCCCACATATTTGTAGAGGGTAAACTTGCCCCACAACATCAGGTAGCCCAACTTCCACCAAAGAGGCTTCATCTAGACAGTTATAATAAAACAAATACATGTTCAGGAGAATCCAAGGACACGACCTCAGTAGCTTACAAAATCAAAATAAGAACAAACAATTTTAATTGTCTTAAAAGAAGACAAGAGTAAAATAATTAAGTGAAGATAATTATGAACTAGATGAACTTGGATATCATCAACAAATGTACAAAATATCAAAGTGATCTGTGTTCAATTGCGCGACTAATGTCAAATTAAAAACATCAGGCCAAAAATGAAATATCAAAGTGAAGCTCGCTTATTTCAGTCTATGCTCAATGTGGCCTCCATCTTCCTCCACGACTAAATGGAGCCGCTTCTTCCAACCAGAAATGGTATTCCGTATTTCTTCCATCAAGATTTCCTCCCATGACATAATATCATATCTTTTAACTCCTGCTCAGTCAATTTGTCTCTCATTTCCTGGTAAACTTTCTCCTTCAGAGTCCCATATGGCATAGTCCATTGGATTGTAGTTAAAACTGAGCGGAGGCCACTCATTCTTTTTGATGAATTTTGGTGTGGCCTCCTTCAGATGAGCCTGGGTCAACTTGCTCATGTGCGAAGGAACCCCATCTTGGTGAAACACATAGTAATTGTTTCCAGGATAAAGTCGCCTAAAATCCGGGAGATTCTCATCCAATAACTGCATGTAGCGATGACTGGTAAGTTTGGTTCTATGAGTGTCAATAAAATGAATATTTGTTTATCCTTCCCAAGATACTCCAGTGGAAACCATTACTTTTTTGAAAAANAACTAGATGAACTTGGATATCATCAACAAATGTACAAAATATCAAAGTGATCTGTGTTCAATTGCGCGACTAATGTCAAATTAAAAACATCAGGCCAAAAATGAAATATCAAAGTGAAGCTCGCTTATTTCAGTCTATGCTCAATGTGGCCTCCATCTTCCTCCACGACTAAATGGAGCCGCTTCTTCCAACCAGAAATGGTATTCCGTATTTCTTCCATCAAGATTTCCTCCCATGACATAATATCATATCTTTTAACTCCTGCTCAGTCAATTTGCCTCTCATTTCCCAGTAAACATTCTCCTTCAGAGTCCCATATGGCATAGTACATTGGATTGCAGTTAAAACTGAGCGGAGGCCACTCATTCTTTTTGATGAATTTTGCTGTGGCCTCCTCCAGATGAGCCTGGGTCAACTTGCTCGTGTGCGAAGGAACCCCATCTTGGTGAAACACATAGTAATTGTTTCCAGGATAAAGTCGCCTAAAATCCGGGAGATTTTCATCCAATAACTGCATGTAGCGATGACTGGTAAGTTTGGTTCTATGAGTGTCAATAAAATGAATATTTGTTTATCCTTCCCAAGATACTCCAGTGGAAACCATTACTTTTTTGAAAAATCTAGCAGTCCCATGATAGGCTGAATTTTTTGTTTTTGTTTCCCACTAACACGAACAATTCGGCAATTTTTAGCGCAAAGTCTTTTTCATCCGTGAAAATGATTCTTTTCACATCAGTGGCAAGTAGCAGCATCGGGTTTTTCCTTTCCTTCTAACATTTTGATCTCTCCAAGATACCCACATTCTGTTGAAGGGTTCTAACTCCAGGTTTTTCGCCATTCTTTGCACAGAAGAATTGCTCACTTGTAAATCCCTTGCGACTTTTCTCAAGAGATTTGTGATTCCCCGGGTTGTCCTTCTGGGATTGAACCAGTTGCTCAACACGATCCTAGTTTTGTTTCGAACATGCAGTCTTGGATCTCCCACTGCCACTTTTACGTGCAAGAGACCCTGTGTTGTGAATTTTAGCAATCAGTCTATTTACACCCTTTTCCTGGGAACTCCCGTACAATTCTTCTCCCGCTCCACCCTTTTTCCTTGAAACAGTTTTCAATCTTCAATTTATCACTTTCACTCAAAGGCATCCTTACAAACTAGAATACTGGACAGAACTGATTTGGATACAGATTTGACAATAAAAAACAGAAGACTTGAGACCCAGGCAGGCAGTTTTTGACTGACAGATGCCAGCACAGTATGTGCATGATGAGAGTCACAGTAATATTGCATTTTTCACCCCGCTGTTTTGAATTTCACAATACTTCCATAATTTCTATGAGATAATTTGTACACTTGTTAACAACCTGAAGATACATTTTGAAAAATTTGAGCGAATTCGGTTGGTCAACTGCTGAGAAATTACTTGACGTCAAAAAGTGGCTCACATTTTTGGGACACCTGACATAACTGATAATATCATAGCGATGAAAGGTGTTTCGCTAGTGAGCTATGCATCTTGCTCGCACATGCCAGCAAAATGTCCGACACTGAAAAGATTGATTGGCGAGACTGGAATGTTGTATTATGGAAGTAAGCGGAGAGTTGTAACTTCTTGACCCTATTTTTTCTGTTTTAAGGAAATATCACAAAATGTTGGAGAGGCCGAGTCCTCTCATACCCACCCTGTATTCGTCCTCTACTAAAAACCCAGTGGGTAGCCATATCTCTGATACTTGAAAAGCAGCAATACAAAGTGCACCCAACAGTGCCCTCTGTAGACCAATCCAAACACTGAAATGAAATCAAGCAAACATTAATATTACATTAATGTGTGGATAAACAGTTGTGAGAAGTTGCTTTACATCAGACCACTGCCTTTTCATAAGAAACAAAACTATTATATTCTGTTCACGTTCATCAAATAAATGCAAGTAGACCCTCAGAGAAAAAAAGACATAAAACGTAGCAATTAGTTCTTTGGGTCCATTTATTTTATGGTGCGCATTTGAAAATGAAAGTTGGTTATTTAAAACATTCAAAGTATTTATGGATTCTGTTATCATGAATCACTTAAGGTTTAAGGAACTTATCAGTCAGTTCGAAGCCGGAGGTTAGGGCCACCGACAGCGGACGGTTGCCGGACGGACGCCGCCCGCACGGACGGACGGATGGACGGACGAACAGAGATGACAGCATAATGCGTCCACATATAAATATGTGGGCACATAAAGTCATTCTTAAAGGTTCCAAAGGTTGTAAAGCTTCGATTCTTCTTCAAAACGCTATTAAAATGGATACAGAAAGATGTTAAAATCTGGTTGATTGAAAGTAGAAGGAACTAAATACAAAACACGCAACAGACTTTTAGGCCTTTACGATACAACTCAAGACAATGAAGTGCAGATAAAATCTCCACTACAAACCCGTTTGGCTTTTCATCAGCTTTAGTAAATGACCCGTTGATAAAATCCAGATATCTTCTCATAGAAAACTGAAACAAAACAGTTGGACACTGCAGTAAATCACCAAATGGGTGCTTAGACAACATTACTTTTCTAGTGGTTGGAAACAATGACTACAGGGGCCATATTTTGCACAACTTTGTAGCCAAGGACCACAGAAAAAATAACATGTCAGCAGTGTTCAGCAATTCAGATTTTTTGTTTTCGTCAGTTTAAAAAACATCAAGAGTTGCATTTTTTACTACCAATTTTTCTAAAGTAAATTTCCGTTTTGGTGATTTTATTTTTCTACAAACAGAAATTCAAAAATCAACCTACATAAACAGTAAAAATCCCGGCAATTTTCAAAGAATGATGCCATGTTGCATGAACATCACTAAATTTGTTCTTGACAAATTTGATTTGATAAATCATACAATTTTCATATCTATCATTGATATTTTCAAATGTGAACCATGAGAGTGAACTGACATTTTTCAAATCACTGGTACCAAGTGATTTCGCGGTGACCAGCTTAAAATGAAAACACTATTTTTCTGCAAAATTTTAATCACAAGCATCCGTAAACATCATAGAAAATTGAATAAAAGATTCTTTGGTCTGTTCAAAAATTTGCTTTCATTGGTTCAACTTTGTATTCTCCAGTATATTTGTTGCAACTGACATTACTATGTGCCTCAGGATACATTCTCCAAGCATTCAAGGCAAAATGGTTTGCCTACACATATCACGAATACGTGGTCTAACAAGATCTTGCTGCATCAGACATTGCATTGCCAATGAGTGAGTGCGCCATCCACAAAGAATTGTGTCGCTTGACAAAAGGCAGTGAGCCTCAGGTCCAGTATCATACGCAACTTAGTTGCCGTGAGTTTCACAACACTCAAAAAACAGAAATTGTCCATGTGCCCAACACACATGGTTTGTCAACTTAAGGTCAAAGATCGTACATAACTGTTAGGCGGGCCATATTTTTCTGCCCTTGCACTACAATTTGATTTCAGATTCAAGACTTGATGGACAAGGTTTAGTGCTTACAGTAGACATTAGCAATAAGTAATGTATTGAGGAAAATACACGTAGAACGAACTGGAAACTCACATGCTAAAGGCACGTACCTGTTCAAGAGATACCCAGCTATGAGTGAAGAATGAGTGCGCAAAACACCAGAAAAGTAACTTTTTGAAAAAGTACCTAATTAGGAATTTAGGCAAATGATCCTAAAGGTGTACACTATCTTCACTTGCGTATTTGTTTCACTGAAAGGTTTTCCATGCAAACATGTACCAAAGTTTAGATACAGGCGCAGCTGCACATAATAAGCATATTATCCTCAATCCATGCACATTTGGCAACTGTTTTTATTGGAAAACAATACACTGTAACTAGCAATGTAGAATGTAAAAGCAAGACTCTTGTGTTCAACTTCAAATGCTAAAAAGAGAGTAACAAAGAATTTCATTTACCTGAGGTCCAGCCAAGAAGCTGCCAAAGAAGTAAGTGAAGCCACAGATTTCAAGGAAGGAAGGTATCCTGGTCAAGGCCGATTCTTTTTGACTTTCAGACAGATCGTCCTGTAAGTAATACGCATTTCAAAATGGGATACCTGCTTCACTGAAGCAAAGTGTATTTTATCGAACTGTTTAATTTTCTGTACCTACCTAGTAAGTACCAAAAAGTTTCGTTAGGAATCAGACACGCCAGGACAGGGCTTCTGACTTATCAATAACACTGTGAATTCCTCGTCTCTATGCCCGCACATAGAACTAAAGAAACATTTGAACCTGCTTAGACCTGATGAAACTTCCATTTAATATATCATTTATTGTATTCTTGCTCAACATCAATCAGTTGGATCGGCGTTAGCTGACATTAGCACACTATTTATTCATACATTCCATGCAGACTTCTACTACGACTACGATAACTAAACTGGTTTCCATCTTGAACACAAAATAAAATCAATAAAATTTACTGTTTCTCCACCCATTTTATCAGTATTTCCTGATGCACCACCTGATGCACCACTTGATGCACCACCTGATGCACCACCATTTTAGAACACTAGTATCAAGGCCGTTGTCTGGTTCCCAACAATATTTTATTGCTGTACATTGCCCAACAACCAAGCAGTGCCAAATATCGGTCACTAAGCAAACAGGACAGAAAGCAGATTAACTGATTCTGTTCAACAAGGGGAAAAGTTCAATATCCAGTTTTAAAATATTGTCTATCCCATTTGATCCACAAACAGTTGTAACTTGCGTTCAGCATATTCCTTTTTATAGCAATTTTTGTATGGCAGTGAAGTTTTTCCAGCAGAATTAGGCATGTGGCGGTCAAGATTACGAGTGGTAGAGTAAAAAAGGATCAAAGCGGAACGCTTAGATTTTTACACGCAGGGGAAGCACTACATTATACTACTCAAAGTGAAGAAACAATTCAGTTCGCCAGTAACACCTGCAAAATGTGTTTGAACTCTAGTAGTAACTAGGATTTTTGTACTCCTACAAAATGGCAGCCAGCACATGTGCTAGTCTTCACCTGGTTGAAGTTCGTTGGGTAACTTCAATTTATTTGTGAACTTTAGCTGGCAAGAGACTGATGCTAAAGAGTGGAGAGCATTAGTCGCACACAATTACAGTATGTGGGATACATAGCTACCTTCTTCTTTGTGCCATCATATATGTCAAACACAAGTCCCGTCAATCGTAAGGTGATAACACAGTGGGGGGTGGCCCACGTTATGGCATAAATCAGTCCATCCTTGTAGAAGATCATAGTGTAGTAACCATACAGCAGATGAACCTGAAAGAAACAAAAACAATGTAAACCGTTGAACTGTGCCCACGACTGCACTGGCATGCTTGTAAGTGCTTTCAATAGTATCATAAAATGGTCAACAGGTGGAGCAACACATGCTGAAACATTCCAAAAACAAGAAGGCCTTGCCGAGTTCCCAACCTATTTGCCAAATTTCATGAAAATCCGTCGATGAAATCCAAAAGCAGAGGCAAACATAAAAAATAGATTGGTCGGAAGGTATTTTTGTCTCCTTAATTATATTGAATGTTATATCTCTGTTTTACCTGTCTCATTCTCAATTGCTTTTTGTATTTCTCTGCTATTTTGAGTATATTTTCTATCTCCTTTTTTATTTAACACTTACTACTTACTCATAGTGAGACCATTTTGACTGACCACGTTTCCAGTGTATATCATACCCCTGTAATTTTCTTGTATACATTGCATTTATCTATGGTTATTCTTAGTCTTATTCAGTCACAATATCCCTTGTGTGCAACTTATCTTCACATTTGGGTCAGTAGCTTCCTTGACCCACATAGGCTCTATTTTTCCATCATACGAGAATCAATTGAACATACCGTACTTGTCCGGATTACGGCCCATGCTTGGCTTACCGCCAACCCCGAAAATTTCAATTTTTCATTTTTAAGCACCCATGCTCGGCTTACCGCCCACCCCCAATTTTTCATGATCAAGACTTCCGTAAAAGTATCTGTGCTTCTGTTAATGTTCGTTGCACAAAACTGAGATTCCAAAACGTGCACAACTCGCTTACCTTTCTGTGACAATCAATCAGTTTTAGCGGAACCGAGACCTTGCCTTGTTATGGCGGTAAAATACCCGTATTCTCATGCCCTTTACTGATGGAGACACAATTGTTTCGTTTGGCTAACGCGCGGAACTCGCATGTACTGATCGCTGAGCCAG
Organism: Phoronis australis; assembly: GCA_002633005.1. NCBI lineage: Eukaryota > Metazoa > Phoronida > Phoronidae > Phoronis > Phoronis australis. The sequence continues at coordinate 331,790 of NMRA01000469.1, forward strand.
CGCTTCTCGAATGTATTTCATTTGCTGCAGAAGAACCAACAAAGCAGTACTTAACAGGGATATCACGTCCGTGGCCAACCTTTCTGGGATTTCCCGGGACAGTACACGAAACATAAATACCATGAGCATTGAAATAAGAAAAGACATGGTTCGTTGTGTCGCTGTTCCCGTCTTGGTTAAACGCATGTTTTTAATGACTTTCACTCCTGACACCAAAATGGAAGCTCCCAACCAAAAGGCAAGAGCGCAAAAAATCAACTTGTCATTAGCGAAAGTTGAAACTTCTGTCCACATTCCATGTGGTCAAAAAACATATATTTTTTTGATCTTTTGATTTGCACAACAGCGGTGTTGGCTTTGAAGTCAAAAAGAAATGTACAATGTATATAAAATAGTACACTGTTCAAAGTATTCAATAAGAAGACCTGTCAATCATTAAAAACTGCTTGGTTGCCTAAGTGTCCAGCAGGAATCAACTCTTTATACAATCAAGTGTTTCCCTTAAAAATACACCGCGAGCTAGCAGAGTCTTGTTTGATCTGTCTTTTCTCTCAAGAAACTCGCCCTACTGAACGCACGCATACCTGTAGGAATACTTTAGTTCTAAGAAATGACCTGCAGCGACCGAGGTACGGAAAAACCCAATCACGTTCAGGATCACGACACCACTGGATCGTGTGCGCAGGCCGTCGAAATCAATTACTTCAATCCCCCGACCTATATTTTTAACTGATATGCTAAAAGTCCGGCGTCAGTATAGCTCCGTCAGGATAAAATCGGCACTAAGTGCAATAAGCAACAACTCCCGACTTTTCAAAAATTTCGATTTTAACCGCCCATGCTTGGCTTACCGCCTAACCTGTTTTTTAGATTCCCAATTTAAGCGCCCTGGACAGTAACGCGGACGAGTACAGTAAAGCATTTCTCAAATTTACTGAAACACTGTCAAGAAACTCTGAAGATACAAAGACAAATAGGCTTGTTGGCTTCCTACTGCATGTTACAGTCACACTCTCTGCTTGTATGCCCCTCTACCTGCTGTCACTGTTTTATTTCACTGTTTATTTTGCTTCCACCACGTTAATTTTACCAAGTGCCTGAGGATGAGACATGTGCTCTAGAAAAATAGCTCAATTTTAACCCAATTATTTGCACTGTCTATTGCCAATATGCTTTACAACTGCACATAAGAAATTGAGCAGAGTATTAGCGAGTGTACATCAAGGTATCCAATAAAAACATCAGACAAGAACAACGCAGAGCACTGAAATGCGCCCACGAATGAACTGCAAATGGTGTGCATCTGGGGCTGTTTATTTGTATCATAAAAATGGTAATTAAATGGTCTGAGGACAACAAAAAAATTGCCATTAGAGGAGCAGGGGAAGAGTGGTAGTTGGTTCTATTTAAATGTCGTTGTCCACTTCATATAAATACACTAGCCAAACTCAATAAAGTGCCTGCAGAGTTGTTTGTCAGACAGAGGGGCAGATGCCAAAAACAGACTAGAAAACAGGAAAAATGGCCAAAAAACATACTCGAAAACAGTAAAAGTGGCCACTAGGCGGCACAAAATACCTCAAATCTACACGAAAACAGGAGGGTAGTGTCATATCACTAACAGATGCCTATGTGCCAAATTTCATGAAAATCCGCTGAGGATCTTTGAAGATACAGAGGTAAAAGTAAAACTGCCTTTAGGGGGCACACCAGTAGTAAGGTAAGTCCAAAATTCATTGTTATTCGTCACCAGCTTCATAAGAACACATCTGCTGAATCTCATCAAGATCCTGTGGGGGTTTAGGAGATACAGCTGCGGACACCGCCCAGACCCATAGACAGAGATGACAGCAATTGAAACTTGTATAAAAGTTTAAACTAAACAGTTTTCAACATTTACTACAAAGGGAATAAAACATACAGCAGCAGCAGCAGCTGCAGTAGCAACACCTGCAGTAGTAGCAGCTGCAGCAGCAGCTGCAAGTACTTACCATATTAATGACAAATGCTGCCGCTACACTTTCCTTGGTGGCTCCCAACGTCAACAGAAGTAAGTAAATTATGATTATGTTGGCCAACGAATGAACAGCATCAGAACCTGACAAGATGCACAAAACTAAACAGAACACAACCAAAACTTGCTATGACATTTCACACGACATAAAAACAAGAAGCAAGTGACCCCAAGACTACGACAACACAAATACTTATAATAAAGGCGAAATTCTTTTCTGTGTCCAGACTGCAATAATTCACCCCCCTTCCCACCGTCAAAGAATAATGTTTGATTTAAGCTCAGACATTCCGTTAATGACCTTTGGGTGACAGGGTCCTTCGCTGTGTAAGTTAAATGACTAGAAATTAATTGATTGATTCACCAAGAAATGTGCAATAGTATATACCGTAGTAACAACAAGGAGTATATGGGACCAGCACATTCAATAGGTAACATGTGGAAGATCAGAGGACATTAAAAGTGAACGTATAATAGTTCAATCATTGTCATTGTCATCAAACGTTAACAGAATCCAATGGAGGATGAATGCTACAACTACTACTACATTGATACAAAACATGGTCAACAAACTTAAAACTATAATAATATTTTACATTACAGCTTGGAAGGAATTGGGGGACAACATTCAAATTTCCTTGAGATAAACTCTTCAAACAAATGCAGTGATGAGTCTACAAGTGTAAACATCTAGCTGTACTGAGACAAGATAAGCTGAGATTCCACATCAAAACTTTGATGAGCAGCAATGGCTATGACAGTGACACCCTCTTACAGTAGATACAGTTTAACACTAAAGTTCTTTTATAACATCATTTTTTGACAAAATTGTCTCCAAAGAATAAACAAGAGCAACGCAGAGCGTTGAAATGCGCCCACAATTGCACGCAAACGGTATCCTTCTGGGGTTGTTTATTGGTACCATGAAGTGGCCAGTAGAGGGCATATATGTAGTATGTTGTACTTAGCAAAATGGAAAGGCATGGTCATTGTCTCCTCAATAGGCAAGGGGCAAAATGTGAGTTATCTTCATAATACAAGCACATCCTATACACCAGTTGCTTAAAGCACCACAGAAACATAGAATTAAAAACAAATTTACCAACATACGAGATTAGCACAGCATTAGAATGCCAGAAACAAATTTCTACTTGGAACTTTTCCTTCATAGTCACGAAGTAACACAAAGTATACACCTGAAGA
>NMRA01000469.1:335393-348261 GCA_002633005.1 Phoronis australis
TGCAACACTAAACTGGTGTTAACACATATAAGAAAATTGATGATTTTTAAATAAAAAGTATGAGGAGTAAGATAAACAAGTTCCAATATTCACTTGACATAGAAGTATAAAAGAGTTCGTGGAGACAGTTTGAGATTCATAGATCCTTGTAATTGAAAAAATGTTCATTGAAATTATAGACACATAGTGAACAGAGACACCTAGTGGCTGCCAAAAGTATTGCTCACAGGCAACTTTAGTTGTTGACAATATTGGACAAGACAACTAGTTCTTGTCTGTCAATCATCTAAATTCTTAACAGGTCCTCCTGGAGGCAATTTGTTTGCAAGTGTTGGCTTTTATATTTTAACCTATTAAAAATAATTTAAAAATTATGGGACATGGGTTGGAGAAATAAATGAAAAATATGGGCGGTGGATACGAAATAAAAGTGCCTCCCCCCTCCCATACAAATTTTGCTGGAACAGCCCTAAGTAAATGAGGGCATATGAAATACTTCAAAGAAGAAATATATCCTTTAAAATCAAAATGAAATAAACTGATTAAAGGTGAAGGCAACCTTTTTTCATGCCTTTTTTAGCAAAAATAAGGCGCAAAAAAATTGGCGCGAAATTCTTGCCTCCCGAAACGTCACTTCCGGAGAAGAGAACGATTAATTAAATTACAAAAAGCTGCAATTAAGTTGAAAATATGTCTGGGATAACCAACGAACCTTATTTTTTGCTAAAAATGACATGAAAAAGGTTGCCTTCGCCTTTAATATTTCTACCAAACTCACCAAAATTGAAATAAGCAATGAACAGACCGCACACAGAAAGAAATAAGTTTTGCAGGTTTGTGTTCCTTCCATAGAAAAGGCTGCGGTGAATAAGACCAAGTGGAAGACCTGAAACCAGACAATAGTACAAGAAAATTATTAGTAAAGCAATTACCAAAATGAACCTATTTCAACTATGCACACAACAAATGCTATGTCTTTTTAGTCTGTGTTACAATATTTCTACTTTTCAAACCAAGTCTTCTAAAGATGGGACAAGAGTGTAACTAAACATTGTAGTCATTTTGATAGAATAGTATAACATTACAATACGTATAACATTACAATACATATAACATTACAATACGTATAACATTACAATACGTGTAACATTGCAATACGTATAACATTACAATACGTACAACATTATCAGGATGAAAGTGAAAGAATTCGTGAATGGATATTGAACAGAATAGAAGAAATGTCCTGATATTTATATAATAGCTGGCTGGTTAGACATAGTATTACTCATCCAGCCAGCTAGACCTTGATATTTCACAGCATACGGGTTCAGATAGTTTGCTTGTGAACTTGTTCTCAAACTTCTATCAACAAGCTAATGGGAGTGCATTCAAAATCTGGGAGTGAAGAAAGTTCACCTCGCCCGTTACAGCCATTTAAGTCAAAACAATCCAATCAATACCATTTTCTTATACAATTCTCTGCATTTTGCAACAAAGAGATGTCTATCGTCATTTTGAAAACAGTACGCTCGCGACAGTCAGACACGTGCACACGCCATTTCCTAAATTCTTTGCAACATTTGATCAATGTCATTTTCTTGCATAATTCTTTGGTTTTTGTCATAAGGAAAAGTCTGTTGTCAACTTCAAAACAGTAAGCTTGTGACACAAGCCAATTGCCTAATTTTTTTGTGACAACTTTCGCAAGATGATGACAGCTTTACTGAATCACTAATAATCTTTATGTGAAAATCTTTCGAGAAATGATATCTATGTTGCTGAAGCAACAAATGCTCAAAAAATCAGTTTGCTAGAACAGATGTTAAAGCTTTAAACTACAAAAAAACATATATTTAAACAAAAAACAATTTCGATGATTTGCTGTGGCATATACACAATGTTGTAGAACACTTGAATGAAGAATGAACAGAGGCTGTATTTGAAGGTGCTGAAGCCAACCCAATGCATAACACCATTCTACATCCATAGCATTGAACCAACACTAACCAACAGCAGAATAACCGGTAGCCAGTTACCTACCTGTATGAACACTATAGCCAAAATACAGCTAGGAACCACTGTGTGCTAAGCTCCGATAGACCTCAGAATTTCACACAACCCAGGTAGTTCTGCTCATTACCTCGTCAAGAAACTAATATCAACAGCTAGAGCTAACGAGGGGGTGCATGCATAATCTGGGAGTCAACAGACACTCACCTTGCCAATGCAGACAATCAGACGTGAGTGTAAAATTTTGAGAGATGAGTAGCTAAAATTTCGGCACTTAGATTGCAAAACCTTGAGGGAGTATTGTCATAGCCTGTTGCTTTACTGGGGTTCAGTTTCTTCAGTTCATCCAGGACGTCTGAGCATTTGACATAATTAAAAGTGAAAGCCACACCTTGAGCCTGAGTCGACAATATCTTTTCAATTTCCTATATGCTTGAGTGATCTGGTGAATTCTGGGTAAAGTCTCTGTCTGAATGGTGACTCCTAACACTTGAGAAATAGGATGAAAAGGTGTTTGCAATTTCATCAAGGCAAGCGACATCATCCCGATCCAGTTAGTTTGACTTCTGTATCTTTTCTAAAATCGCTTTTGAAAAACTCTATGGTTGACCAAAGAGTTCTTGGGTTACCGGTTACATCACAACTAGTATGAAAATAATTTGTCATGGATTTGCCCTTTACCTGATTTCATTGTTGTCTAAAGATTTCCCAGTTTCTCTTGTAGGGAAACTTGTTTTGCTTTCCACTTAGCATAGATTTAACATTTATTGCTTTCCTGAGCTACCCATTCATGTATGGAATTTGTGACTTTTTATTTTCTTTTTAATAGGTGCATGGTCATTTACTTCACGGAAAAGCTCTGTTTGAAACAACAGACCATCATCAAGGTAATCGAAGACAGAGGCAACATGAAAGACAAGGCTCGCACTAGCCTCTCACCATTGGCGAATTCTGAGCAGCACTGGCAATGGTAGAGCTGAGACCATTCGCCAACTAGGCAAATGCTTTCGCAAATTTACAATAAATATTAATTTTGGTAACCTACTCTCGTGTTGACTCACAGTCAGCTCGAATCAAGTTGCGCTATCAACAACATTCTTACTTAAATTTGAAGTCCTAACCTAAGAAGCACTCTTAGTAATGGCGATTTCTCGCTTCATAGCGAGATCTCGCGTGGGTGCTGCTGCTTGTCGTCTGCAAGTGACCATGACAAAACAACAAATAGAAGACTCAGTCTCTCAAGAACTTTTTACACTCACGACGTGGTAGAGATGGTCAGACAGTATTAAATTACCCCGTAAATAAAACTGAACTGAGTTGAGCTGTCTACAACATAACTCAAGGTTTAAATTTAAGATTTTCCTATTACATGAATCTTTTCTAATTCATTGCCAATTTTACCAATTTTCATCGCACAATTTGTCGTGTCAAATATTGTTCGAGACTTGACACTGACAAGCTTTCTTTTCAAGGAGTGAAAGGCACGGACGACGCCAGGAAGAACGAGTTTGTTATCTATTTTTAAATGAAAAACGTCACATGTCACACCTAGTCAGCTAGTTAAATGTCGCAAGTGTAAAAACAGGGCTCTCAATTAAACTGTCATGAAATCTGTGACATTCATGATACATATATGATTCTTAGTATGTTAGTTTGATAGTGTTATTACTTATTGATATTATTTCTTTGCAAGCCAATTGTTTTTGTTTATAGAAACTTGTTTTGGCTGTTAGCTGAGTCAGCGACCAACCCATCCGGTGCATCCACACGTTTTGATGATCTCTGTAGTAAACAAGATTGCGTAATGGTCATTCACAGAAACATTGCCTAAAGACAGCTGACCATTACCATATATGGCAAACACAACAGAGTAGTTCAGATGATTGTTGTGAAAGTTTTAGAGTTGCTTCCTGTTATTTTCCTGTAGAATATTGAATCATAAAGTTTAGTGCATGCAACCCACATATTTGTGACTTGTATATAAATCCGTTCACTTGTCTAATAAAGACAGTCCTCATCTTGCTACTGCCAGTTGCTTTACTAGTGTAATTGAGTGTTCCACACTTAGTTACTGAATACNTCGTAGCCTGTTGTTGTATTCGGGTTCAGTTTCTTCAGTTCATCCAGGACGTCTGAGCATTTGACATAATTAAAAATGAAAGCCACACCTTGAGCCCGAGTCGACAATATCTTTTCAATTTCCTATATGCTTGAATGATCTGGTGAATTCTGGGTAAAGTCTCTGTCTGAATGGTGACTCCTAACACTTGAGAAATAGGATGAAAAGGTGTTTGCAATTTCATCAAGGCAAGTGACACCATCCCGATCCAGTTAGTTTGACTTCTGTATCTTTTCTAAAATCGCTTTTGAAAAACTCTACGGTTGACCAAAGAGTTCTTGGGTTACCGGTTACATCAAAACTAGTATGAAAATAATTTGTCATGGATTTTCCCTTTACCTGATTTCATTGTTGTCTAAAGATTTCCCAGTTTCTCTCGTAGGGAAACTTGTTTTGCTTTCCACTTAGCATAGATTTAACGTTTATTGCTTTCCTGAGCTACCCATTCATGTATAGAATTTGTGACTTTTTATTTTCTTTTTAATAGGTGCATGGTCATTTACTTCACCGAAAAGCTCTGTTTGAAACAACAGACCATCATCAAGGTAATCGAAGACAGAGGCAATATGAAAGACTAGGCTCGCACTAGCCGCTCACCATTGGCGAATTCTGAGCGGCACTGGCAATGGTAGAGCTAAGACCATTCGCCAACTAGGCAAATGCTTTCGCAACTTTACAATAAATATTAATTTTGGTAACCTACTCTCGTGTTGACTCACAGTCAGCTCGAATCAAGTTGCGCTATCAACAACATTCTTACTTAAATTCGAAGTCCTAACCTAAGAAGCACTCTTAGTAATGGCGATTTCTCGCTTCATAGCGAGATCTCGCGTGGGTGCTGCTGCTTGTCGTCTGCAAGTGACCATGACAAAACAACAAATAGAAGACTCAGTCTCTCAATAACTTTTTACACTCACGACGGGGTAGAGATGGTCAGACAGTATTAAATTACCCCGTAAATAAAACTGAACTGAGTTGAGCTGTCTACAACATAATTCAAGGTTTAAATTTAAGATTTTCCTATTACATGAATCTTTTCTAATTCATTGCCAATTTTACCAATTTTCATCGCACAATTTGTCGTGTCAAATATTGTTTGAGACTTGACACTGACAAGCTTTCTTTTCAAGGAGTGAAAGGCACGGACGAAGCCAGGAAGAACGAGTTTGTTATCTATTTTTAAATGAAAAACATCACATGTCACACCTAGTCAGCTTGTTAAATGTCGCAAGTGTAAAAACAGGGCTCTCAATTAAACGAGAGCAAAAGTACCTGTGCTGCCTAAGTCTGGCTAAGTGCGGAAAATTTGAAAACGTGGAATTAGAAGTTGGTTTCATCAGTGCCCATTTTTAAATGATCTATTATCATAGACAGTGATAATTAAGATAAACTTTTATGTAATGTCTCCGCAACTCACAGGCATTAAGTCAGGCATTTGTTTACGGATTAAGTAGTCGCAGTTTTTCTCCTAGCAGCTGAGTGTGGAGTTGTCGATGTCGTGACACTCCGTGGCAATTACTGTACTGTCCCTTGACTTCTTCACCTCAACCCGACAAAGGACTGATGTGTGGGCTTTTTGGGAACATTTTTGTGCTCTGACCGCGAATTTGTTGCGAACTCGCTGGAGCAGGACACCGTGAATGGTATTAGAAGCAAGAACAATTGCTAATAGGATAAGTTCTGCTGACTGTCCTCCAATGTTTTCCTGAAGAAGACAACTTGGGAATGGGAATGTTAAGGACACAATATTTTCCTGGCACTTGATTGGCTGTTCTGATCATTTTGTGCTGACACCTGGTGGCTAACATCTTAGTTGAGGCTATTTTTTAAAATCAAAATTCTTACTAAATGTGCAAGTGTATTCTTGTGAACTTTTTTGAAATTGACTTTTGAACATCTGTAGATGGGTTTAATGCAAAATTCCCATTGCCCCCCAAAAGTAGCCACAGAGGTGAAACATAGGAGAGCTGGGACTATGGCTTACTGCGGCACTAGTTGGTCCCGTTGTTAGCATGCAAGCCATCCTGGCAGACGATCGTGACTTAGAAATGGACGTCTCATTTTTTTATCGTATAAGACAGCAAAGGTGAAAATGACAACCCCATTAATCGCCAAACGACGGCTACGTCTTTACTTTCAACAAAGTAGATTTTGAGTGGCCAAGAAATTCTAAAACCCGTTTACTGTTTCTGGGACTACGTGTGCGAAATATGGTTTCCTTTCACACATTGTTGCCAGCTTAAAGCTACTCCAGTGATTCAAGTGCGTGAACTTACACATGCCCACCACTCCAAAGCTGCACATCAAAAGAGAACAGCGACACTCCTAAATGAAAGAGTATACCAGCTTGGCTCTGTTAAGCATTCAAGTGCCAGTGGTTTATTTGAAAATGAACTAAATAGATTCCAGGCAGTTATAAAAGACCCGATGCTTTATGGTATTCCCCGGGATCGATATAAACCAGAAGTGACATTTTCTTGTTCAGATGTTTCCTGGAGTCGATGTTCCCTAAACCCAATATTCTATGCCTGTAGCCAGCTTTTGCAACATGTACCAAACGAGTAGATGTGAAATTGTGGAAAGTGAACTTTTTGTTCTTCTCTTCATACACCCCCGGCAATCTTTCACTCCCCGGACCACCGTCGGCATAAAATGTTCAGACTCCAATAGACACAATCTTAATAATTGTTCCAGTTGAAGCAGGCAATGGGGCTATTCGGAGAATTCTCCTCGCGGTGTCGCTGCTGTACTAGTGGTGATTAAATTGCGCATGCGTGGCTGTCTGCATGTAAACAACTGGTAAAAGATGGAATTTTTATCAAAATACGTCGTCGCGCTAAGCCTTATTACTGCTAATTTCCCTGGTGCAAGTCTTCGACAGGTGGCCACAAATTCCCAAAAGACCTAAGGTTACTATATTCGTGGACAATTGTGGTCAACAGGGTCAACTAACTGACAAAAAGTGTGTGGATGCTGAAGCCCCGTGTGTGCTCTATGTCTATGACTATGCAGTTCCATTCGGAGACTACACAACATTACTTGGTAAGTTTTTAGCAATCAGTTTCTATCAACATCGTTCGGTGATGTTATCCCCACCAGTTACCCCACTGAATAACAGTTTTATTGAGTGGAACTAAGTGTTTCTTTTTGGAAACTCACCCGATGCCGGGTAGGCTAGCAGCACATATTCATATTGTCCTGGGTGGGAGTGCTCCCAAAATAAGAGGTGTATGGTACGTGATGCACAGAAGTCAAGAGTGACTTTTTCACAGCAGTTTCTCTTCAAAACTATGCTGTTTCCAATAAAATTCTCTAGATGAGTGAGTTTCCTTATTTTATCGTGGACCCCACCCCCAGGACCACCAGCTCAGTTATCGAATTAACATGAATAAGCCTTAATTCAGTAAATGTCGTAACATTGCATTGGAAAAAAATTGACACCTAGAATGAATTTTACTTGTTGAGATCAGAAGCACATTTTAAGTGTCATGAAAAATACACATTGTTAAATCACTTTTAGCCTGTTTCACATATTTTAATTCAGATATTAAATAAGACTTGGGTACAAAGGTTATTAGTTTCTACACATAAACATGAAGATGAAATGTCAAGTATGTTCTGCCTTACAAAAGTAGTTTTGTCTTGTCTTTTCTTTTACAATTTGCTAATATTTCTATTCTGTTACAGGCAAGAAAAAACAACTGAAACCAACCGCCTGACCATCTATTTCACCGTTGGACAAAGTGAAAAGCAATCCTTCAGCAATAACCTGAGAGAATTGAACGTAATTCAGAAATTCAGCACCTGATATGCCTGATTATGGACTCCCTCGCAATGTTGTTTCTTTCTGTGCTTTTTCAGTTTGCCATTTGTTTTTAAATACACTGATAATTGTTTATTCTCGAATCTTGTGCATAGCAGCTAGCTACAATTGAAAACATACAATAAGACAATCGATGCAGTCACTGAATGTCATTTCCCCATAATCTGTACCAAATTGAAAAGTTTTTACCAATAGTATAAAGCCTTTCTTCTGAAAGGAAAATTTAATGTCACTCAGCTTTTGGCTTTCATTTCACTGGGTTCTAGTTTCAATGGCCTATAGAAGCGCTTGTAAAAAAGGTCCAGTTTCAACACGTGGCTTTCTTTCATGTAACCTCATTCAGCCTCAATAACATCCACAATTAGACCCTTGAAGGTAAACACAGCAGCATATCACTTGAATCGTTTTGAGCCCAAAATCAGACTCTGAACTAGACCAGAGTGTGACTAGGTCTTCTTTAGCTTCAGTCCCTCATGTTTCTTCCAGGAAAGGAAATAAGCTATTGTCCACACATGACTCATTGCCTATGAAAGGGCATCCTCACCAACAAGGCTTATTTGTGTAGCAGTCAGATATAGTTCATCTGGATACACAGACACTCCACTGGCACATTGTCTTATGGTAACTTAGTACTGCGATTCACATTTCTCCAGGGCCACTGACTTGCACATTGTGCCATGCAGCACTGCTGGTGTGTGGAAGTGCTGTGGGAAGAGAACGGAGTAACAAAGCTTGTCTATGATACAGCTTGAAGTGGCCTTAAAATGTCACTGAACCTGGAACAAATATTGAAATATGAATAATTAAGTACTCCAGATTGGATCAAAAATGTTATCCCTGTTTTTCAAAAATATATGGTGATTGGTCTACAGTTTCACATAAAAGTAAATAATTACTATTTTCAGAAACCAAGGGTGTATATAATGAGTATTGCATAAAACTGTGTCTTTATTTTTTATCCCTAGCCATAACAATTCTTTAAACGCATCACTTGTCTGTAAAATATACAAGTTTTTTGAGACAACTTCAAACCTTTGTTACCCATTTTCAAGCCTTTTTAATTTTGATACTTTCAGCAATTTTAAACTCAGATTACAGGTTCATGGGTCTGTCAAGCATACTTCTAGCCTAAGGTTGAGGGAACCGTTTTTCTTCTAATAGAAGATATGAAGACTTGGGTCATTTAAAAATGATGGATAATCTTTCTGTTGTTTAAGAGTAATTACAAATCGTAAGGCACCACCAAAAATGCAATTTTCACAAAAATGGCAGTCATTTGAATTTATAACGACTTGCAACAATTCAAGGCATGAGTTAAGACTATTCAGTCACTGTGAATTCGGAAAATGTAATATATTTTCGTGGTTTTACAATTGATACAAGTAGCAAAACAGCATATCTCCTCTGCACGGTACAAGCCTTCAAACCTAAAAACCAAAGGTTACGTGAAAACTGACGTGATAGATTTCCATTTCAACGTGTAACAGATTGCCAGAAGACATATGATAGGGAGTAAACAAATAGTCTAATGCAATGGATATTTATCACTCACGTACCCTTTACCATTGGGATTGGATTGTAATCTTAACTCATTAACCTGTATCGAGTTGACAGCATAAACATTCAGCATTGATTGATGTAACTATCACTGATAAACTTTTAGAAATCATTCCAAACAATAATAATGCTTTGATGTACGAAAGATCCCGATTGCTACGTCAAGTATCGTATCACATATCACAACATATAAAGATTAACCAGACTCTGGCTGGCGACTGACTGCCACGAAGTCGATATCGGCGAGTGCCTCAGTTAACAGACATCGGTAGAATAATCATGGAATAATCGTAAAAATAATCACAAACCTTACCTTTGTATGAGGTCGTGTTTACTTCCTCTCATAGAAGCACCCTTTTTACGCAATCTCAGATTCAGTTGGCACGGCTGCAAGCCATTTCACCATGTATTTAAAGGGCTCGCGAAATCGAGGCTGTTAATCTATCACCACTAGTACACGCACGCCCTCTAGTTATTGTAGATTTTCCGAATAGCCCCATTAAAAACAGGTGGCTAAAAAGGTACAGTGTAGGTGGTAACGATACCCAGTCACCCCTACTAGGTGGAGTTTGCCTAGAAAAATCACACTATAGTAATGTTTCCTACCATTGCACTCTTTAAATATCTTATTACGGCAAACACTCAGTTTAACGACTATGCTCACGAATGCGCCTACTCATTTTGTGACTGACCTATTTTCCCATACACGGAAGGTATTGAGGAGCAAACTCGAATTAGGTCTACTTGATGGAAACCAGCGCGTAGTCGGGAAATATTTCAAGGCTATTCATTTTATGAAAACTAATTGTTGAGTACGCAAACAGCACAAGCCCCACATTTTTGTAGTGAAATTTGCACTGAATTGTTCTCGCGCATCCCAATATGTCATTCGGTTCGGGCATCATTTCATGGATTTTTTTCTACAGATGTTTCTCAAACATCGAGTCAGATTGCAAAAATTGGGCTGCAAACAAAAAAATAGAGGGAGTTTGCACTCCAAGCTAGTTTGGACCTCTAATGACCTTGATGACAGCTATATAGCAGGTCACACCTAGAAACATTGCGGATAACTTTTTCAACACACATTTTCTCCCTTTTCACATAGCAAATTTAGCTACTAGAATGTTCGAGTCAGTTAGAGAGCACTGATTCAACTTTCACGTCGGCAACTAGCCTTGCGCTCTAGGGCCTTTCAATGGCGGTCTTGAAGAACAGTAAAGCCGTACCTGCATGAACGAACTCAATTATGCGACCTGAAATTTGTGAATGTTTAATGCAGCAGGTAAGAGCATAATCTAAACATTTTGTTTATGATATGAAAAATCCATTTTGGTACGGAAAATGGCAGGAAAATTTTGCGACCTGGCATTTATGAATGCGAGCTGGATTTTGAAACTGCGACCTGGGATTTTGGCTAGGTCACAAAATGCGACCTGGTGATTTTAATAGCGTCGAGCCCTTAAACGCACGTTTTTAATGACTTTCACTCCTGATACCAAAATGGAAGCACCCAACCAAAGGCAAGAGCGCAAAAAAATCAACTTGTCATTTGCGAAAGTCGAACAGTCTGTCCATGCTCAACGTGGTCAAAAACTTACTTTTTGAACTTTTGCTTTGCCTGATGACTTTTTACAAGATGTGTTTTTGCTTCATTAATTTGCCGGCTGACCGAGTGCCCCTTTGCCTAATAGTAAATATCATCCGATTGTTGAGCACGTGCTTTGCTCAACAGCGGTGTTGGCTTTGAGGTCAAAAAGAAATATACAATGTATATAAAATAGTACACTGTTCAAAGTATTCAATAAGAAGACCTGTTAATCATTAGCACATGCTTGGTTGCTTAAGTGTCCAGCAGGAAGCAAATCTTTACACAATCAAGTGCTTCCCTTAAAAATACACTGCGAACTAATGGAGTCTTGTTTGATCAGTCTTTACCCTCAAGAAACTTGCCCTAATGAACACACGCCTACCTGTAGGAATACCTTAGTTCTAAGAGATGAGTAGCAGCGACCGAGATACGTAAAAACCCAATCATGCTCAGGATCATGACGCCACTGTATCGTGTGCGCAGGCCGTCGAAGTCCGTTACTTCAATCCCCCGACCAATATTTTAACTGATATGCTTGAAGTCCGACGTCAGTGTAGCTCCATCAAGGTAAAATCGGTCCTCCGTGTAGTAAGCAACAATTCCGGACTTTTGAAAAATTTCGGTCTTAACCGTCCATGCTCGGCTTACCGCGCACACCTTGTTTTTTAGATTCCCAATTTAAGTGCCCTGGGCGGTAAACGCGGACGAGTACGGTAAGTCAAATTTCAATCATTTGCTGGTCAACACACTTTGACACTTGACTGTCACAATTTATGATTTACTTATAACAGTGCGCATGCGCAAAGCTGAGAGGTCGACCATCGGAATTCTGTGTTATTGTCATCTCTATTTCATTGCACAAGTGTTTTATAAGTGTTAAGTTTTTGATTCAACTCTGTTGTTTATTCTCGTGTGATTCTCACTGTGCTGTAAAACGTGTGAAATGCCACAGAAGAAATCTTCAGTCTCGGTGTCAGATGACGAGGTGTCTTTGGACAAAGTTATGGCGGCCATTACAAAACTCACGAGCAAAGTAGATGAAAACCACCGCAAGTTGGGTCAAGCTATTGAAGACTCGAAAGTTCTCCTGCTGGGTCACCTCAATGCTGTCAAAGATGATATAACAATGGATATCAACCAGCTGAGAGGTAGGATTGAGGTTCTTGAGTGTAACGGTAAACAGACTGTTGAATATGAAGGCAAGACTGTTGTGATATTTAACGTGCCTTACAATGATAACGTAAGCGTTGATGCTTTGGTCAAAGACATTGTAGCCGAGATGGGTCATCCTGTGAACATTATAAGACCTAAACGATTGCCGAGTCGAGTCACCAGTAAGCCAGGCCTGATTAAAGCTGAACTGAACACACAAGAAGAGAAAATAGCGATTCTTCGCAAGAAAGGAAAGCTCAAAGACTCTGTTTTGTATAGCAGGGTATATATCCGTGCTTCAAGATCCCACACTGAGAGGTTGCTTGAATTAAACTGCAAACAGCTACTAAAAATGATTCCGGACGGGAATGATTACAGATTCAATGGCAGTGGTCGGTTGGTGAGAAAAACAGCAGAAAATATCCTGAATGATGAAAGGAATGCATAGGAAAGAGAGTCGGCCAGAATTACAGGGAAGCTCAGAGTCTGTTCCTGGAATGTAAATGGTTGGACATCCTACAACAAAAGTCTGAGAGAGAAAGCAATTCGTGGGTCCGAAGCAGACATTTTCTGTATCATTGAAACCCACTTGGCTAAAACTGCTGGTATTTTTGTAGAT
>NMRA01000047.1:0-58267 GCA_002633005.1 Phoronis australis
AACTACAAGTTTCTGCTAACTATTGTCAAATTGTGAGTTGATATAATATTATTAGATATGCAATTTTCTGTATTTTTGTATGATGTATTTGGTACTTCAATTTGTATTAGATATTGCATTATCTTTATTAATTGTTTCAGGTTTAACCGTATAGTGAATCGTAAATCGTTCACCGTATTGAAAATCGTATCTTATCGTATCATATCATAAATAAAGTTTTATGAGCCAATGTTACGGTATTATTATTATACGTGTGTAAACCGCTGAGTCAACAACAACAACAAGAGAGACATCTAATGTGCGTGCGACTGTACGCTACATTATAGTTAAACCAATGGGTTTATAGTCAAACCAACAAGTTTGAAGAACTGATCGCGAGAAAGGCTCGTGTCTCAACAACAACAACAACAACAACTGAAAATGGAACAACAACTGTCGGTCCTAAGAAAACAGCACGGTGTTGCTAAAGGAGCCGTCACGAGGCTGATAAATCATGGCATCAGCCTCATGAAAAGCAATGAAAATGTCGATTCCATGCAGGAATTGCTGCCAGAATTGAACCAGTGTTTAGAGGCTGCCCTCGCAGCACACAACAGGTACGACGAGCTATTGGAGGATGACGTAGAAAAGGAAGAGTCAAGCGAATACAAGCAGAGACTGCTTGACTCAGCAAACAAGTTCATTACTCAAGCGCAGAAATGGGTGAATGAAGAAGACACTGATCCAAGTCATTAACCACAACAGCAACAGCAACAGACAGCTGTAAGTGATTTATTTGTAAATGCTATGCAGATGTTTATTAAACAGAACCGTTCTATTGTAAACAGTGTAAGTGCTCCTCGAGTTGAAATTTTGAGTTTTAATGGTGACCCGTTAAAATTCTACCCATTCATGCGTTCCTTTGACAATACAATGGAGGGTAAATCCCTCGATGATTCAGCAAAATTAAATTGCCTGATCCAAAATTGTAGTGGTCAGCCTAGAGACCTTCTAGAATGCTGCCTTGTAAAGGAGCCNTACCCATTCATGCGTTCCTTTGACAATACAATGGAGGGTAAATCCCTCGATGATTCAACAAAATTAAATTGCCTGATTCAAAATTGTAGTGGTCAGCCTAGAGACCTTCTAGAATGCTGCCTTGTAAAGGAGCCCTCTGAAGGATACATGTTTGCACGAAAATTACTAAAACAAAAGATTTGGAAATGAAGAAATAATTTCACAAGCATGGATGAATAAAGTGTTGAAACGCCAGAAAGTAAGTAACGTGGAGCAGTTACGCCGTTCTGCTGACGATCTACGTACTTGTAGAGAAACCTTGTCGGCTATCGATTATCTATATGAACTCGAAACTAGATGGAGTTTGAGGTCTATTGTAGAAAGGCTGCCTGACCATGTGCAAAATAGATGGAAGAGAAAAAATGCGGGCCTAAAAGAAAAACAAAACCATGTAGGTTTAAATGACGTGATAGCGTTTATCGACAGGATCGTGGACGAGGAATGCGATCCCGTTTTTGGTAGCATTTCAAAATTCCCAACTACTCAGGCATCACATATGCCATCACAACAACAACATAAGAGGTCGGGTAGTGCATTTTCAACAAATGCCAAGTCCAAGACTAGCAATGTGTCAGGGCGCAACTAAAATCAATGTCACATGTGTGACAAACCAGGCCACTATTTGAATCAATGTGACAAATTCAGGGCCCTGTCTGTGAAAGACAGACGGCAATTCGTGTTATCAAAAAAAATGTACATGCATAAATTGTTTTCAGCCAGGCCATTTTGCTAGAGAATACAAGAAAAATTGGTCTTGCAACATTGCTGGATGCAATGAAAAACACAACAGATGGTTGCATCAAGGGCAACCATCTGAGTCTGGCTCAACTACCTCAGCTAGTAACAACCAAACCACTGTACCTCATGAAACCCAGTCAAATGCAATGTGTGCATTTGTCAAATCCGAAGGCTGTACAATTGGGTTGCCTATTGTGCCAGTCATTCTTCAAGATTCCACCCACAAAATTCAAGTACAAACTTATGCTCTTTTAGACAGATGCTCTAATTCAACCATGTGCACAGACAGATTACGCAATAAGCTTGGTCTGTCTGGCAAGAAAGAATGTATTGAGTTAACAACATTACGTGGTGATCGTATGACAGAAGAGGTAACAGTTGTTGACATTGAGGTCGCTGCCCTCAATGGCAACAGGACTCATATTTTGAAGGGTGTGATGTCCCGAGACAGTCTAAATGTAAACATGGATAACCGTGTTACCTCTGCAGATATCAAGCGTATGTCACATTTGAAAGGCATCCATCTGGCGGACGCTGATGTGTCACAAGTGGACATTATAATAGGCGCTGACCATGCCCACTTGTTAGTTGACTTAGAAATTCGGACTGGAAGGAAGGTGAACCCTTTGCAGCCAGGACACCATTGGGCTGGACAATCTATGGTCCAACTGGTCCTGTCAAGAAACAAAAACAACGAACAATTTATTACACTGCCTTGGAAAGGCAGGTTGAAAATTTTTGGAAGCTAGATGACCCTTTGTATGAAGAAAAATCAACAATGTCTTTGAATGATAAAGGTGTCATTGCCCTCTGGGAGTCATCTAGCCGATTGCAAGGCAACCAGCTGTCATTACCTATAAAAACAGCCAGAGATAATCAAGATGGCTATAATTCAGAAACTATAAAAACAATCAACAAAAATTTCTATGTCGATGACTGTTTGAAGTCAGTCGCTTCAGTAGGAGAAGCAGTAAAACTGATCCAGGAATTACGAGACCTGCTCTCAAAGGGAGGATTCAGGCTTACCAAATTCATCAGTAATTCACGACAAGTGATGTCGTCAATTCCTGAATCTGAGTGGTCCAAGGCAGTAGCAAACTTGGATCTTGAGCATGAAAACACACCTGCTGAAAGAGCACTTGGTTTGCTTTGGAATTTGAAATCCGACCACTTCGGATACGACGTCAGCGTGAGAAATGTTCCACTCACCAAAAGAGGGATTCTCAGCCTGACTAGTACTGTTTATGATCCGTTGGGTTTTGTTAGCCCATTCATACTATTTGCCAAGATGTTATTCCAACAATTATGCCGTTTGAAAATAGACTGGGATGAAAAAACCCCGCAAGACATTGCAGCTCAGTGGTTGCGATGGGTTGATGACTTGCCAAAGATAAAAGAATTTAAGGTTCCAAGGTGCTTAAAACCTAATTGGAAATCAGATAATTCTACTGTATTACAATTACATCACTTTTGTGATGCTTCTGAGAAAGGATACGGTGCAGTATCCTACCTGCGCGTAATTGACGCACACGATAACAATTGGTGTTCCTTGGTGATGGCCAAGAGCAGGCTAGCACCACTAAAACCAACAACAATTCCTAGGCTTGAATTGTCTGCTGCAACGGTTGCAGTAAAACTTGACCAAACAATCGAAAAATACCTTGAGTGTGAACTTGAGGATTCTGTTTTTTGGACTGACAGTACCATAGTACTCCATTATGTGAAATGTATAAACAAGAGATTTCAAACCTTTGTTGCCAATAGAGTGGCACAAATTCATGAAGGCTCAACTCCAATTCAGTGGAGATATGTTGACACTAAAAACAATCCTGCAGATGACATTTCTAGACGGTTGTCAGCTGATGAGCTCATCAACAACAATCGCTGGATGAATGGACCTGAATTTCTTTGGAACAATGACCAGGTTTGGCCTGATCAACCAGAGATTGGTGAAATGCCTGAGGAGGCAGAAATTAAACATACTAAGCAAGTTTATGCTACCACAACTACTCCCAACGACCCCTCACTGTCGCTTATTGACAAATTGATTGAGTCATACTCCTCATGGCATAAATTGAAAAGAGCTGTTGCGCTCATTTTTGAGAGTGAAAAAATTGGTAAAAGGCAAACAAATGTTACCTTTAAAGGCACCCATCACTGTGGCGGAAATGCGCGCCAGTGAAAATGCAATTGTTGCTCATATTCAAAAGGAATGGACGAGCAATTCAAACAAATTACAAAATCTAAAAGGTCTGTCCCCAGTCATGGCAGATGGTATTTTGCGTGTCGGAGGCCGACTTTCAAATGCGTCGTTGTCACACGACGCTCAACATCCAAGGATCTTGCCTAAGTCCAACCATGTGACAAACCTAATAATTGATTTTTACCACAAATTGACTGGTCATGGTGGTATAGAGAGAGTTTTGGCCAAAATTAGACAAAGATTTTGGATTGTAAGTGGGAGACCTACAATAAAACGTGTTGTGGGACAGTGCATTCCATGTAAGAAAAAACATGCGCCACCTGGCATTCAATACACGTCAGATTTGCCACGTGACAGAGTGACACCTCACAAACCTATCTTCACTGATGTAGGTGTTGATTATTTTGGACCANTGAAACCCAGTCAAATGCAATGTGTGCATTTGTCAAATCCGAAGGCTGTACAATTGGGTTGCCTATTGTGCCAGTCATTCTTCAAGATTCGACCCACAAAATTCAACTACAAACTTATGCTCTTTTAGAC
Organism: Phoronis australis; assembly: GCA_002633005.1. Taxonomy (NCBI): domain Eukaryota; kingdom Metazoa; phylum Phoronida; family Phoronidae; genus Phoronis; species Phoronis australis. Next base: position 4,541 of record NMRA01000047.1, read on the forward strand.
AGATGCTCTAATTCAACCATGTGCACAGACAGATTACGCAATAAGCTTGGTCTGTCTGGCAAGAAGGAATGTATTGAGTTAACAACATTACATGGTGATCGTATGACAGAAGAGGTAACAGTTGTTGACATTGAGGTCGCTGCCCTCAATGGCAACAGGACTCACATGTTGAAGGGTGTGATGTCCCGAGACAGTCTAAATGTAAACATGGGTAATCGTGTTACCTCTGCAGATATCAAGCGTATGTCACATTTGAAAGGCATCCATCCGGCGGACGCTGACGTGTCACAAGTGGACATTATAATAGGCGCTGATCATGCCCACTTGTTAGTTGACTTAGAGATTCGGACTGGAAAGGAAGGTGAACCCTTTGCAGCCAGGACACCATTGGGCTGGACAATATATGGTCCAACTGGTCCTGTTAAGAAACAAAAACAAAGAACAATTTATTACACTGCCTTGGAAAGGCAGGTTGAAAAATTTTGGAGGCTAGATGACCCTTTGTATGAAGAAAAATCAACAATGTCTTTGAATGATAAAGGCGTCATTGCCCTCTGGGAGTCATCTAGCCGATTGCAAGGCAACCAGCTGTCATTACCTATAAAAACAGCCAGAGATAATCAAGATGGCTATGATTCAGAAACAATAAAAACAATCAACAAAAATTTCTATGTTGATGACTGTTTGAAGTCAGTCGCTTCAGTAGGAGAAGCAGTAAATCTGATCCAGGAATTACGAGACCTGCTTTCAAAGGGAGGATTCAGGCTTACCAAATTCATCAGTAATTCACGACAAGTGATGTCGTCAATTCCTGAATCTGAGTGGTCCAAGGCAGTAGCAAACTTGGATCTTGAGCATGAAAACATACCTGCTGAAAGAGCACTTGGTGTGCTCTGGAATTTGAAATCCGACCACTTCGGATACGACGTCAGCGTGAGAAATGTTCCACTCACCAAAAGAGGGATTCTCAGCCTGACTAGTACTGTTTATGATCCGTTGGGTTTTGTTAGCCCATTCATACTATTTGCCAAGATGTTATTCCAACAATTATGCCGTTTGAAAATAGACTGGGATGAAAAAATCCCGCAAGACATTGCAGCTCAGTGGTTGCGATGGCTTGATGACTTGCCAAAGATAAAAGGATTTAAGGTTCCAAGGTGCTTAAAACCTAACTGGAAATCAGATAATTCTACTGTATTACAATTACATCACTTTTGTGATGCTTCTGAGAAAGGATACGGTGCAGTATCCTACCTGCGCGTAATTGACGCACACGATAACATTTGGTGTTCCTTGGTGATGGCCAAGAGCAGGCTAGCACCACTAAAACCAACAACAATTCCTAGGCTTGAATTGTCTGCTGCAACGGTTGCAGTAAAACTTGACCAAACAATCAGAAAATACCTTGAGTGTGAACTTGAGGATTCTGTTTTTTGGACTGACAGTACCATAGTACTCCATTATGTGAAATGTAAAGACAAGAGATTTCAAACCTTTGTTGCCAATAGAGTGGCACAAATTCATGAAGGCTCAACTCCAATTCAGTGGAGATACGTCGACACCAAAAACAATCCTGCAGATGACATTTCTAGAGGGCTGTCAGCTGATGAGCTCATAAACAACAATCGCTGGATGAATGGACCTGAATTTCTTTGGAACAATGACCAGGTTTGGCCTGATCAACCAGAGATTGGTGAAATGCCTGAGGAGGCAGAAATTAAACAAACTAAGCAAGTTTATGCAACCACAACTACTCCCAACGACCCCTCACTGTCGCTTATTGACAAATTGATTGAGTCATACTCCTCATGGCATAAATTGAAAAGAGCTGTTGCGCTCATTTTGAGAGTGAAAAAATTGGTAAAAGACAAACAAATGTTACCTTTAAAGGCACCCATTACTGTGGCGGAAATGCGCGCCAGTGAAAATGCAATTATTGCTCATATTCAAAAGGAATGGACGAGCAATTCAAACAAATTACAAAATCTAAAAGGTCTGTCCCCAGTCATGGCAGATGGTATTTTGCGTGTCGGAGGCCGACTTTCAAATGCGCCGTTGTCACACGACGCTCAACATCCAATGATCTTGCCTAAGTCCAACCATGTGACAAACCTAATAATTGATTTTTACCACAAATTGACTGGTCATGGTGGTATAGAGAGAGTTTTGGCCGAAATTAGACAAAGATTTTGGATTGTAAGTGGGAGACCTACAATAAAACGTGTTGTGGGACACTGCATTCCATGTAAGAAAAAACATGCGCCACCTGGAATTCAATACATGTCAGATTTGCCACGTGACAGAGTGACACCTCACAAACCTATCTTCACTAATGTAGGTGTTGATTATTTTGGACCATTAATGGTCAAGAGAGCAAGAACCATGGTTAAGAGGTATGGATGTCTATTTACCTGTCTAACAACTAGAGCAGTGCATCTTGAAGTGGCTTACAGTTTAGACACAAGCTCGCATTGCAGAGATTTGTATCCCGACGAGGGAAACCGGTGACCATTAGGTCAGATAATGGCACTAATTTTGTTGGCGCTCGCAGAGAGTTGCAGGAAGCCATTAATGACTGGAATCAAAATAAAATTGCTGATCACCTACTTCAGCAAGATATTCAATGGATATTTAATCCACCGGCAGCATCCCATATGGGTGGGGTGTGGGAGAGACTGATTAGATCTGTGAGATCTATTTTACTAAACCTTGTTCAACAACAAACTTTAGATGATGACAAGCTGTCAACGTTACTTTGCTCTGTTGAGAGCATAATAAACAGCCGACCAATAACAAAGATGTCATATGATCCCACTGATCTTACACCCTTGACACCAAACCACCTGCTACTTTTAAAACCAGGGCCTGAGCTACCTCCTGGATTGTTTAATTCATCTGATCTCTACAAACAAAAATGGCGCCAGGCGCAATATCTGGCTGACATTTTCTGGTCCAGATGGATCAAAGAATATCTGCCTAATCTCCAAAAACGGCAAAAATGGCTGAAACCACAACGAAATTTCGAAGTCGGAGATTTGGTTCTCATAGTCAATGAATGTACTCCTAGAAACAAATGGCCTTTGGGAATTATCACCCAAACCTTCCCATCCAATGATGGACTTGTACGTACTGTTGAAGTTAAAAGTCAGGCAGGTTTCTACACTAGACCGATACATAAGTTATGTTTGTTAGAGTCTGCACTAGCTTAGTTATTGTTAGGTAAGAAACAATTGTGACAGCATGATGTCACCTGCATTGTATAATTATGAGAGCTGTTCGCCTCATCGGGGCCGGGATGTTGGTGACATTTTTTGATGCTGTAGATAATTAGTCTAATTAAAAGCAATGTTATGCAATTTTAGTGACTAGTGTATAATTAATCAAACATATTGGTTGTTTACCAAAATTTGTAACCTCCTAGGAGTTCATGGGAAGTGATTCACCACATGTCTGTTACCAGTTGTGGGATGTTTATAATAACAATTGTGCCTTGTTTTGCAAGTTGTGTAACTTAAAGTCTTTGAAAACCTGTCAGCTTTGGGATGAGGCATTTCCGACAACAACAATAATCTGTTATTTGTCCATCGGAATTACTCAACTCTTGATTGTCCTGCACCATAATTGGTAATGACTTGGGTTCATTGCTGGAGTCCAGCAGATTGATTCACAGAATTGGTTTGGAACCAGCGACCTTGTTCAGAGAATTGTTTTGGAACTAGATGTAGCATTTAGAGGAAGTTTTGTGAGTTTTCATGTTTTGAGTTATCTCGCCCACCTTTCTTGTGTTCAGTATAAATATTCTGTTAGCTACTCTAGAATTCATATTGCTTGGAGAGAGGCTGCTGCTTGCTTCAAAAATATCACAGATACCCAGCGTTGGTAAGAGACAACTTTGTTTCTTGATGTTTTACTATAAACTTTGACTTTAGAAACAACTATTCTCAGTTCTTTGATTATTTGATTAACTCATAGAAAGTGTTGTAATAGAAATTGTTGTAACTACAAGTTTCTGCTAACTATTGTTTGTCAAATTGTGAGTTGATATAATATTATTAGATATGCAATTTTCTGTATTTTAGTATGATGTATTTGGTACTTCAATTTGTATTAGATATTGCATTATCTTTATTAATTGTTTCAGGTTTAACCGTATCGTGAATCGTAAATCGTTCACCGTATTGAAAATCGTATCTTATCGTATCATATCATAAATAAAGTTTTATGAGCCAATGTTACGGTATTATTATTATACGTGTGTAAACCGCTGGGTCAACAACAACAACAAGAGAGACATCTAATGTGCGTGCGACTGTACGCTACAGTTGGAGTTGAGACAAGTTTTACTTCGTTTTATCTGCAACGAGTATGTTTGTGTAGAAGATGGTACATTCAAGATCTAAGTCTATGGTAAATCTTTCAAATTTCTTAATATTTTGATTATTTAAGTTATTGCAAAATGTTGGCATAATGGATGGCTAACATGCATTTGGCAGTGTCCTAGAAACTATTTCTAATGCAGAAGATGCGGCCAAATAGTCACATCTGTCCTAGCTTCCTAAAAACATTTCAAAATCTAACCACCCCTTTATTATGAGCTGAAGAATTCCTTTTACTATAAAATCCAGAGAGTTTTAGATTACTATGTCGCTGAGAATAATTGCACTTAGTAGGATTTTCCAGATTCACTGCGATATGGTGCCTTTTCTTAGAGAATTCCTTACAAATGGGTGCCCTTTCAGTAGCGATTTTCCTACGAAATTCGTCCATTTTGTGGACTGGAACGCTACAAAAGGCCCTCTAGTAAGATGGAATCCCTGTATCAAATAAATAAGCAATAATTAGGCATGCATGTAACAAATTCTAATGAGAAGCAAATCAGCACATGTACATACTAGCATTTACACTAAACCATATTTTGAGGCATTGAGTTAAATCGCTCATAAAACTTTTACACTTTGATCTGGTTCAATTCTACATGCCAAGCATAAAATTCTCCCTACAAAATATTTTACACTTCAAACAAGCCTGGAAAATAAGCGACCAAAGGTATAGATATGCTGTGTTGCTTGTCCAGTTCTTTAAATGTGAGTATCTTCTTAATGTAGCATGAAACAGTACATGTTTTCACATTGATTCAATGTGAGTGATCTAGTATCAACCTTAGATCATTTTCAACCCTTAAATGAACCGTTTGAAATCAGTGACTGAAAACCAAATCTCAAACTTGAAACGGGAAATTCTAGGGTAAAAGAATTTACTAAAGTTATTTTCTCTGGGTTGCCAAAATATACAGGTTCTCAAATCTTTACTAACTATGTGACTAGAATGTGTTTTCACTAAACATATTTTCTGTTGTCATTAAAAGGACGGCACAAACACCAGACCAGACCATGTGAAAAAATACCTAAAAATACATTTGAATTCTCTTAGTAACTTTGATGTCCGCTTAATATACTCAATAATTAAGGGATGGTTGGTCCAAAGGTTCTGTGGCTCGATTGGTCAATACTCTGAAGAGTTAAGGGGAAATTTATCTTACGTTACCAACTCGATGGTTACCAAGAATAATTTGCAACATTAAACTAAGTGTTCGTAGCTTGTTCAGGTTGTTGTTCGTTAAATAACCACGATTTCAAGAAAGAGAGCCTTGCCTGCTTTACAGAGCTTTACGGAATTTTGAAAGATGCAGAATATGATGTAAAATTATCTGAAATCTTGAAGACATTTAATTCTGTAGATTACGGAATAATGTAAAAAAAAAAAACTATTTTCCGACTATTGACTATTAGGACGATAGATCCCTTTGTTTTCGGACTATAGACCCCTTGGACTATAGACAGCAATTCATTTCTATAGACAGTTTTGATTTTGTCAGATGAGAATGTCGCCAATCCATTCAGTTCAAGTGACAATGATACAGATGAAGGTAGAATTTGGTGCTTGTTTTCTCAGAGTAGGGAAACATGCAACTTCACATGGGTGAGTGATGAAGGTGTTATGAGTTTAAGGAAAATATACTTATAAATTTTCGCAGATTCTACAAATTGTCGCATGGTTTCTATAATTTTGTGTTCTTAAACTCGTGAGTGCGAGGTCCTAATGAATCACTACTTTGATTTAATACTTTCATAAGGTAACTACAGAGTCATTTTGATTCTCATTCCGCTAGCATACAGCCTGTTCTTCAGACTTATCAAGAAGCATTGTAAAACATTGCACATTTCGTTATTTACAACAGTTGGCATCCCAACATAGTTATTGTTTACTAGTTGAACGATTTAATGTAGCAGAATAATTTTCAAACTCATGTTAATGGAAATTTAGAAGACAGCTTTAAGTAAGCCAAACAAATGAAAACAAACGTAAAAGTGCAGCATAGATCACTGCATTTATAATTTGTTTCAGATGAAGAAAGGAGGAGGTGCCGTTTTCGTCACAAGGTGTTCAGTTCTGCTAAAATAACCAAGAGCTTTTCTGATAGATCGTCTGAAAGGTTTGTCATGTAATTAAAATTACTTGTTTTTCAAATTTTACCATGCAATTTCTATTTTAATTCAAAACTTATTTCTTGGTGATGCCTAGGATACGGTAATACCTGTTCATCTATTATTTCTTTATTGGCTATACGAGATGTGCTGAGATAGGGGTTGGTCGATCCTGTATTCCGAAAGACCTTTGATAGTCTTCAAAGCAAAGGAATTTTAGTTCGAAAGACTTTTAGTCTGAAAATGAATTGGGTGATGACACTGCATCAGAGCTTATAGAAGACTGCTGTTTTAGTACATTTGAGCACAATTAAGAATTATTGTGAATGCAAATGTTAAAGACTTTGTTTTGAAAATGCAGGGTTCTTTCGGGAAATTTTTCTTGCCATCCTAGCCCTGCCACCCACCAATCGTGGTCATGGCGATATAGTTACCTTACACTTTTTCATGCCTGCTAATCCAGTGCCGTAGGAAACGGGGGGGGGAGGGGCACGGGCCCCCCCCAAAAAATTTTCAAGCGTCTCGGTTAAACCGTGGCAACCGATATAGGCGTGGTGCCGGGGACAGCCGAGAAAAGAAAGACGGATAAGAGAGAAAATTCAAGAGAACATTAAACAAACCTGCATTAGTGCATGGAGTATCTGTTGAGCACCCTGACACTGTCGTTTTGGTCTTCGCTTTTGCATCACCTGTCGTCCAAACGCACGCATGTATTTCGAAAAATCGAAAAAATTTGTAAAGCGAAGCTTTTGCGGAGCGTACTAATTTACTAGATGTTTAAATTCAGTAAGTCAATTTTGCGAATGCAAAACTATATTTTTCTAGAGGCCCCTCTCTGGCAAGGGATAACGGAGACAACCTTCGCTTTATATTTTTTTTTCTCGAAACTGTATATCGCTTGAGAAAAATTGATGACCTGACAGATAACAACAATTGTTGCGCACTTCCTGATGTTTGAAAATATATATTTTTTCATATTTAGGAGTCCTCGCCCTTGAAGGAGGCCATTTATGACATTCAAGTGGCCACCTTTTTGTGTTTTTATTGACAAATTCTTTCTTGGCCGCTCACGGAGAGAAGGCCCAATGTTGGAATCGATTACCTCTATGTTCCTGTTTTTTGTGAAATTATGATTTCATTTTTGAAGGAGGTCACTCCCTGCATCGTTTTGGAACCACACGACGGTGAAATGAACTGTCACTTTTTTCCCAGCTTAATGATGTTTAGCCTTTCAACTTAAGGTGTCCCATTTCAGACGGTGCCCTCTCTCGGTGGAGTAGTTCGGGGTAAATTTCCCTTTGTCCCTCTATATACATGTATATCTGCGCGTGCAGGACAAGTGTACACATGGACTATATCTGCGCGTGCACGACAGGTGCACACAAGCACTAAGTCTTCCCGTGCACGACAGGTGTACACAATCAATTACTTTTGAAAAATTTATTACAAATGACTCTTTAAAATAGATTAATTTCGACTATTTCTAAGAATGGTATGACATGTTATAAGATGTTGATAAGAATTAATATTAACTAATGGTGTAATATTAGATCTAAGTTTTTTCATCAGTCCTAGTAATTTATACGAATTCTTGTCACTGACCAAAAACGATCCTAATCAGACTGATATATGTGAGCGATGATCAGTCTCATCAGAATTCATATCAACCAAAATGGAGGTGCAAGATTTTTACACAAGCATTACTTATTCTAAGTTTAGAAAATATGGTTAAGACAGTGAAGAATACGAACGATCAAGTTCGTTAAGATTGACGGTAAATATAAAGGGCAAAAGTAAACCTTTGAACTAGCAAGGAGCAATGTATAATGCATACAGAAACATGCAACAGTCAGGGCAAGGACTTCTGTGTACATCCTGAGGGGCGCACCTGTAGCTAGGATGGAGGGAGATTTGTCTCGGGCGGAACCCTCTTCGGAGGGGAGGAGGGGGGAGGGAGAGGCGACACAACAACCTGAGTTTGGTTAATTAGACAATACAGACGAATTGCACTGCAGTTTTTGCAGTTTAAACATCTTTAAAAATAACTGCTTTCAGTTATTGAGAATGGTAATCACTATGTATAAGCATTTTCAATATTTTTGAGAGCGGAATAGGGCCCCAAAATCGAGGGATTGAGGGCCCTAGTCATGAAAACACAGCCTGGCTGGCCGAAGATGCTCCGGTCGTTGCTATAATGCTCGGCAACTGCGATGCAACAAAATATGATCTATGCCTTTTCGAAAACATTTATAAATTTTAAACGGACATATTTACCTTCGCCGCGGCGTATGGCAACTACCCAAAGCTTCTGAATCTCAACGTCCTAAGGGATTGTAAAACAGACAGTTGAGTTTCCGTATTTTTTCTAGCCGAGCATCGCGCAGAATACAACCAGTATATGCTGATAAGCCAACAGAGCTATCGTGGCGAGCCTCGTTTTGGAACGCGCCTCCTGTCGGCGTGAATTAGGTCTATACATGTATGCCCGCCGAGTAATGGAATTTTTATTGATATTTCAAGATAAAGAAACGGCTATGGTGTCACGTTCATTGGTGGATAAGGGGGGGGGGTAGCGAAAGGCCCTGAGGACTCACCCCGCGGGCGACTCAAAGTCGCCGCCAGCATATCGTTTCTGGGCGTTACGCTCCAATTATATAATTGAGACCACGTGGAATGCACGAGGACTTTTGCCTTCGAAAATGTGCTGTTAGACCCTGTTTCTCCGACATCCAAGATTCGCCACTGCAGACTCTATGCAAATACCCACTCGTGAGTCAAAAAATATGCCTACATGTACATGTTTGTGAGTCAGGTTTTGCGAGTTCAATGCACTTTTAAAATTCAGCGCTCAAGACGATAAGATGGGCTTTTGGCACCTACTTACCTCTAATTTTATCACTACAGCACTGTAGAATTAAGGGGAATTTTATCTTGCGTTACCAACTCGGTAGTTACCATGAAAAATTTGCAACATTAAACTAAGTGTTCCTAGCTTGTTCAGGTTGTTGTTCGTTGAATAAGCACAATTTCAAGAAATAGAGCTTTGCCTGCTTTACAGAGCTTTAGGGAATTTTGAAAGATGGAGAAAGTGATTTAAAATTATTTGAAATCCTGAAGAAATTTAACTCTGTAGATTACGGAATAATGTAAAAAACTATTAACAAGTTTCCTATTCCGACTATTGACTCTTCGGACTATAGATCCTGTTGTTTTCGGACTATAGACCCTTTAGACTGTAGACAACATTTCATTTCTATTGACAGTTTTGATTTTTTTCAGATGAGAATGTTGTCAATCCATTCAGTTCAGTGACAATGACGCAGATGAAGGTAGAATTTGGTGCTTGTTTTCTCAGAGTAGGGAAGCATGCAACTTCACATGGGTGAATTAGGAAGGGGTGTGAGTTTCACATAAATGAAGTATTATGGGAAATATACATATACATTTTCGCAGATTCTACACATTTCTGCAAGGTTTTCGCAATTTTATTTTTTTAAACTCGTTAGTGCGAGGTCATAATTAATGGCTACTTTGATTTAATACTTTCATAAGGTAACTACAGAGGCTTTATGATTCTTATTCCGTTAACATATATCCTGTTTTTCAGACATACATCAACTAGCATTGTAAAACATTGCACATTTCGTTATTTGCAACAGTTTTCTTCCCAACATATTTATTGTTTACTAGTTGAACCATTTAACGTTATTGTAGCAGAATAAAAACTTTCAAACTCATGTTAATGGAAATTTAGAAGACCCATTTAAACAAGCCTAACAAGGGAATGCAAATGTAAAGGTGCAGCATAGGTCACTGCATTTATAACTTGTTTCAGATGAAGAAGTGAGGGAGGCCGTTTTCGTCACAAGGTGTTCTCAGTTCTGCTAAAATAATCAAGAATTTTCTGATACATTGTCTGAAAGGTTTGTCATGTAATTAAAATTACTTGTTTTTCAAATTGTATCACACAATATCTTTATAAATTCAAAATTTATTTCTTGCTGATGTCAAGCATACGGTAATACCTTTTCAGCTATTGTTTCTTTTTTGTTTTGTGATGTTTTTACGAAATGTGATGAGATGGGGTTGGTCGATCCTGTATTCCGGAGGACCTTTGATAGTTTCTAGTGCAAAGGAACTTCAGTTCGAAGGACCGTCAGTCTGAAAGTGATCTGGGTGATGACATTACAACAGAGTTTATACAAGACTGCTGTTTTAGTACATTTGAGCACAATTAAGAATTATTCTGCACGCAAATGATAACGACTTGGTTTTGAAAATGCAGGGCTCTTTCGGCATTTTTCTCTTTCCATCCTAGCCCTGCCACCCACCAACTGTGGTCATGGCAATATAGTTACCTGACAATTTTTCATGCTTGCTAATCAGGCTTATTGTTAAATGTAATGCTCAACGAACCAATCAGACCAATAGCTCTTCCGACCAAGGACACTTCAGAAAATCAAAAGGATCCCAAACCCGGTTTTGACCTATCAACAAATACAAAAACGACACTTTACTATCCAGTTTTCTGGAACAAAATAACGGCCTGTAACTCTCGGCAACTCTGAAAAGTTCGGAAAATTTTAAAACTTTTGAAAGTCTGCTAAATGGCCAAGCGCGACCTTAGCTTTAGAGAATTACACGCAACTTTGGGAAAAGACTACCCACCAAGGACCAAAAGGCGAGATAGGGGGTACGAGGTTTTAGTAAATTCCAGCACTTTCAAGATTGACGCCAATGATGCATGAGCAGATGACAGGAACAGGACTGGTTGAAATCCAAAAAACATTGTTTAGTGTCCTTTTTAACTGAAGTCAGATTTTCACAAACAAACAAAGCACAAATTTTTCGGGTTAACACTCTTTAGAATAAAAGTCCTTTGGTCTTGAGACCACAAACCTACAAAAAAGAAAGTAGTAATAAGAAAAATGCCCCTGAATTCACAAACCCATAAGGCCACTGCTCCTAAAATGTCTTTTCGACTAACTCCCCTTTGGACTATCGACCTGCAGGAATGCTAAAGGGGACACACACAGATTTGAACTACAAACAAATCACAAAAGTATTGCTATTATTATAATTGTTAATGTCATATTTATTGTTTGTGTAAAAGATGTAGTATATTTTAGTAAGAATATAGGATCCATATCTTTGGTCCAGAGGTCCAGCGTTAGCCCCAATCCTTAGTGCGACAATAAAAATTGGTTGCTCTAATGTATAATCCTCATAGCTAAATTCATAATCCACTGGTGACAAATAGTTCACCATATAAACGAGACGCACGCGTTAAGTATAACTAAAGATTCCATACCTAAATATATACCTCACAGTAATGAAAGCTTTTGCAATGTGTGCAAAGATACCTGTCAAATGATTGAAGCTCTACTCTTAGAAAATTGTGAAAAATGTAAAAAATCCTGAAACTATGTAGATACCTGTCCAGCCTAAGTTTAATAAAATATACAAAAAATGCCTGTAATTCTCTAAAATTAATTCTTAGACACTCTAACAAAAGCTGTTTAATGACAGCTTTCACAATGCAATTATTATGTAAAAGAGCATCCGGCTCAATCTTCAAACTTTTTTTATAGCAAAATGTATGTTTAAAAACTCCAATTATATTTTCAGGTGATGCACTGAATAAACGCCAACTAGAGTATTTAGTCTTCTAGGGTAAAGGAAAATTTCCCAAACTATGCAATGATGCTGAAAGTGATGACGACAATACTACAGTCTCCATGGAGATGGGAAAAGAGTCAGCGGGATCTGTTTGTGATGCTCAAAGTGATGGTGGCAGGACATTTAATAAGGGCGTAGCAAAGTTAACAGGATCTGCCCTTGATAATGAGAGTGACAATCAATATCACAATTATGTTTTTTGTGTCATAAGCTATATAGCGTCGCCTTCATTCCCTGGGGTCTTCATCATTACCATCATCACTTCATCCACAGCCTTTCACAACCTGAGTTTTGTTAACACAGACAAATGGCATTGCAGTTTTTGCAGTTAAAACATCTTTAAAAATGACTGCTTTCAGTTATTGAGATTGGTAATCACTATGTGTAAGATATTTTGTATGAAGAAAGCAAACACGATTTAATCTAAAACTGTCAATTTTTCTTTAATTAAATTTTAGTCATAATTATTACTAAGATGGTCGGATTCTAAAATTGTGGTGACTGGAAGCCTGCTAAGATACGTGTGATGCACAGGATGAAACTGTTTGTACATGTTTATCACAAGCAATGTTTCTATGGATGTACATGTATCCTCTATTTTTGGTGTCCATCATTTGATTTTAAAGATAATTTGAGTATTTATAGTTCACTACGTACCAGATCAATAAATGATTAAATTTTAATCTGCGAGAGTTTTTGTTGGCGAATTAAGAAAGAATGTCATTCACGATGGTGTCGATGTATTTGTAGAAGTGTATTTTTATCAACGGTATCAACATACACCGTAGAGCCTGGCAGAGATTGTGTCATCTGTTCACATTTCAGAATAATGAACAGATAAAAGCATAATACATTTCTAAGTTTGAAAGTGGTAAAATTTGTTGTGAACGCATGCACGTTATTTCACTGGCCTTTGAAGGAGTGTATTTTTGGCACATAAAGACATTAACCGAATGTCACACATATATATAGTTACGGGGCTTGTAAATTAGGTGGATTGTAAGAACAGTGGAAAACCGGGATATATAATATACTGAGGCATATATCTAATGGGACATATATACTTGCGGGCTATATATTGTACTGGGGCATATACCTAGTAAGGTATATATAATTACGGGATATATATTGTTCCGGGGCATATACCCAATGGTTGTGGGCTATATATTATATATATACTCATTTTCCAACCGCTGCCCATAATAACGACATTTTTGCAAAGCCAGAGGCGGATCTAGAATAGCTTTAAAAGAGTGGTCGGATCAAGGATTTTTTAAAAGGGCGTCTAAGTCAAGAATTTGAAAATTCTAGATTCGATATGATCACTAAAATCAAGGGAAAATAAGGGGCCGGACCCCTTGACCCCCCTGGATCCGTCTTTGAAAGCAGATAATCATCAGTCTACAGGCTGGGTCTCCACACAAGGCATTTGAAGGGATTGAATACAAAGGGGCATTACGCTAGTTTGTCATCCATTATTCTGAACAATGCCAAAATTCTTTAGCGATTGAACAGTCCAAAAATAAAGTTAAAGCTCTTTTCTTCTTTTTGCTCACAGAAAAAGCACAAGGGTGATCGTTGAACATTAATTTTATACAAATAAGAGTTTGTATATGATTAATGCTAAATTGAATCTACGTCATGACGGCGTTTTCCCATTGCTCCCAACTTGTTCTTTTCTATAGCCCAACAACAAGTTGGGAATATGACCCCTGTAGCCAATATCTTACACGACTGATTAACGCCTTTCTGGCATTTATGGTTGGAGGGCCAGCTCTCTTTTGTTCGATAATTGCTCTAATCACCGATTAGATCGTATCTAGTCTATTTGAGCTGTGCTGCTAACAATGAAAAATAAATTATAACATATTTGAACATAAACCAATAGCATTATTTTCTGAATTCCTCGTCAAATACTGATCATGCTTAGTTTTTCAATGACCAGAATCGCCCAACTACAACGGAAGATAAGACAATCTATTTTGTCCAAACGTATTACCAACGCATTGTTGTTGATGAAAACCTCTATCCGGTGTTGAAAGTAGTTCAGCCACGTTTCAGTAACCCTTTGAAGCCTTTGAGATAGTTGGCCTGCATATTGTCCTACGGGACAAAATACTGTAATGGGCAGTTATCAAAGGAGCTAGATGTTATCACACGCTCACAACCCCTCACATCTGGAAAAGTCACTGAACGGCAGAACGCCGTAATGTTCAACATCAGGGCCAAGTTGCATAAAAGTTATACGGCGTATAGCAACCATGACGTCGCATTATCACGCGTCACACTGTTATTGTTGAGCAATAAACCTGACGTCATGCAACAATCAAAGTTCTGTAGCCCAGGAGTATCACAGTAAACTTTAGTGACACATTATATGTTGTGGAGAAGCAAGTTTACTTCTTGTTCCCATTTCTATTCGGCAAAGGGCTTGACATGTAATTTGTGAATGAATATTTCATAAATTGTACCCATCCCTTTATGTTTAGAAGAGATGCGAAAAAATATCCTGGAAACCCCTATATGACTGCAATACTCGCTGTTTCTCAGACGTTACTAAGATATTTTATTTTGTTTTATGCTTTTGTAAATTATTATCTTGTTAATGTGTTCTCTTTATTACCGTATGATTTTAGTTTTGTTTTTTGTTTTCTTTACTTTTCGTGTTTTTGTTCAATGTGTTTCATTTAAGTAAGTCATTCTTTTATAATTTAAAGTCTGGATACAATGGTTCGCTTTCTGGGCTAAATACTTTGTTGTATTTTAATGTATTGTCATTTATTTGTGTAGCAACTAAATGTCAGGATTAAAATACGGAACTTCGAATTATGCAGAAATTAGCGGGGAGGGAATTCATAAAAATTGTGCGCTTTGTGACAAGTTTTTGCAAATTAGTACAATGTTAGAAATAGGTAAAACATGGATGAAAGTGAATTTGCGCAAAAAATCGTTATATTAATAAGAACGACACAACTTCAATTAATAATTTAAATATCATATGATTTGGAGCTTGCTATAGTCTGATATAGTGTACCTCGCTACATGCTGTGCATGATCTTATCGACAAGTCTGTATTCAGCCAAATATCAAAACTGTCGATTTCCACTCAATAAAAGTATATATTTTCTGAAAGGAAAAAGCCGCCTGCCGGATTTTGATATCCAGCTCAATACCAAACTCATTAAATGAATCACGTGACCATGTCTTTTCAGTAACATCTAGCAAAAATGGTCATTCAAAGCGAATCAACGGTAACAATAACACGAGCAGATCTCTTTTAATATAAATGTTCAAAGTGAAATCTCTAAAATCCTGTCGCAGTTTTCTGAATTACGATTTCGTTTTTGTTTAAATCAACTTTTAAGATTTACACAAAAATGCTAAATTCCTATCATGCAAAAGTGGAACACTTGAACAGCAATTTGAACAACACCTCCTAACAGCATCTTGGGGAAAAGTACTAAAAGCTTCACATGAGACCATTTTTGAATTGAAATTAACCAAATTTGGACATTTTCCAAGAGTGCTACATCACCTTAACATTTAACCGTAAAAGATCATGTGCGCGTAAGTTGTCACTCAGATAACCAGCCGCTTTTAAAACGGTCCAGAGAACGTTTGTAACTCATTGTTGGAGTTAGTGACTCAAACAAATAGATACGCACCTAACTTTCGTCCCTGTTCACAAAGTTTGCTATAAGCATTATACGTGGATGTTGAAACAAGGACTGTGCAAACTGAATTTAAATAAGACAAACGAACACTCAGTTTCAGATTCTGTAATCCTCTTGGTAACTCGACTTCTCAGCACAAATCACAATATACAGCATGAACAATGCGCCATGCATGAGTGAAACACGAGTGGCTTCACTTGAAAAGCTTGGCGTGGACCAGCCTGATCATCATGGTCCCTGTCTATCTTCATGCATTTTTGCCGCATAACAATGATAATTTTACCAGTGAAAATGTTTCATTTTGGCTCACGTGGGTACCATCCTGTTATAACTCACATATCAAAGGTCGACGAGTGCACACAATGTGGCACTCTAGCTTGCGCCAGAGTGCACCCCGAAACAAATCCCAAAACCAGGTTGGTCTGAAATTTCCATACCTATAGCGATTTTCAAAAAGCTTATGGTTTTAAAGGAGAGGTGTTCCTCTCGGCCAAGTAAGGAGAAATACGCGAATGTTTTTAACTTTTTTATTTTTTAGAAGGAACGTGCTATTTTTAGCACTGATTGGAAACACAGGATTCTAGACTCGCGAAAAAGATGAAGATTTACGAGATTGTTTTTAAGTAAATATAAGTTTAAACTAATTTATTGTACGTTAACTCTAATACAGCTCCACTATGGCATTTGGGGTTTTAACTAGTGCAACAGAAACAATGATACAGAAACACGCACTTCGTCACATGAATCACAACAAACTTCATGCTCACACAAAAACCCTTATGCTTGTCGAAATGCAATGCCAAGTCCGCTTTAAAATGACTTAAAAAACTTTTAATGGGACCGCACAGCTTTCCTTCTATCACCGCTTCCCATATTAAAAACATTTTTGACAACAATAAGTAAAGAACAGTTTGTTTCAAAACCCTTGCACATTTCAGCTAGTATATCGCAACAACTCCACACTTGAGGCTGTCTGCACTGCAATCCACAAACTTGTCTGAGGTACTTTATTATAAAGTTAACTGAAACAGTTAAGAAATTAATTAATTAACCATCAATCTTTCTACAAAAACTAAAAACCCGCGCACTGCAGAGACATAGTATGCAAAACACAAAACTAATAATCCTGCTAGTGACGTCATTACAGTCGCTTACTGCTTTTGCCATCTGTTTGCTTTTTTCAGAATTTCATGTTTCAGAATTAGCTGAACTTTTTTTCTTACAAAGGTGGCTTTCATACAAACGGCCCCAAAACCTTTGTCCATATTTTGTATTTTTCTGTTGTTATGAAAGAAAACGTATCAAATATATATTAGTCTCCTAGCCATTGTTGCGCAATCAAGATGGTTAAATGAGAGGAAATTGCTTATTAAACTATCTGCCGTTCTGTTTTTCTGTAACTGCGCAATAATGTCGACCAAATTATCTAGGGCAAAGCATGGGTATTGTATAAAATTAAGAAACATTCTTTACAATGTCTCAGCAGAAACGATGTACACTTACTTGGAGCTGTTTCGGCGTCAGTTGGACACAGAGTGGCATTATTGACTGATTTTAATTCTACTTGCATCATGGCGGCATGAAAGCATTCTACGGTGACTGTAAAAGGCCAACACTTTTTTCTCCAGAGCTGTCGCAATCACCAATAACTTTATCAATAGAAATAGTAAGTCAATCGGTGGAGATAATTAACCCAATCTGTGGAGTCCTTTTACAGATACTATAGCATTTACACCTATGATGGCGTTATGATGCCCACGCCAGGAAACTAACATGAGGAATCCTTAAGTAAACTAGGGGTCCCGTAATCCCACTTAGCGCGTCCATTGTTTATGTACATACTGGCTTAGGTTTTAGGTGAAGAACGACGACATAGGTTTGGATGTAATCCTTGTACAGGTAACATGTCTCGCCAGGCTATCAATATTCCCACACCGCTTCAGCCTAGAACGTCTGATTAGAAGACAGACCAGACGCAAGGAATAACAAAGACGTGGACCGCCCGTATTAAAGCAACCGTCGCAAAATGGCCCGCCATGATTTGCTGTAACGGAAGGTCGACAAAGAATTGCTGCGGCCTGACTTGCTACAATTTTACAATAAAATCTGGTTGCTGCAACAATTAAATTGGACCCAATTAACGTCAATGACATGAGTTCAAGGGCTTTTGCGGCTACAGCCAGCTCTCGGGTTACTCCCAAGCTAGTCCATACGGGGTGTACTGGTATGACCTCATTGCCCAGGTGGTACTCCCAAATTTGCTCAAGCGGTACGACCAAGGCCAATTTGGAGGGTACTCGCGAGGCCAAAGCGGGGGGGAGTATTCCTACAGTCAGCTCAGGGGTTTAGAGCGTTTCGAGAGTTACTCTCACAGCTGCAGCTAGCTCGAGGTGCGTTTCCAAAGCTAGTCCAGATGCTATTCCTAAGGAGTGTGAGAGCTACCCCAAATCAAGCTCGAGTGGGTACTCCTATATTAGGGATAGTCCAGCTTGGATAAATATAATACTTTACGTTTGTGTTTCGATTGCTTATTTGTAATGAATAGACCACTGTCAGTACGCTTAAACAGCATCTTCTATAATTTGCTCTTTTCTCATCTGATCAATATCTTGATAAACTTGTTGCTGCAATATTTAATCATCCAAACGATCGGTATGCAACATATCGGGCGATATTGCCTCGAGCGTATCACATAAAGATCTGGCTGCTGATGTCGGTTGTATGAATTTGCGGCAGAAAAACTGATTCTACGCGAATTTTATATTTTAGGACCTCGCGTTGTTGATCATACCTGTCACTGATTTTACAAATTGTATGGATCTTCGAACTGCATAGTCTACAGATGACACCACGCTTATCAACGGTAATCATAACCGTATTACAAGCCAGGTCAAATGTAGACACGAGACTTGCTCTCTGCAAAATGAGCAATTTCCTAAACATAAATAAATCCAAATATACAGTTTTCACGGGTTTGAGATGATGAGAAAGAACACACCAAGGCCCGGAACTGAACTCGAAAATATTTCTAGCATTTTTAGTCTACTTTTGTGCTCAAGTTTAGTTTCTATTATTCTATGCTCAAGTACATAATGGCTTGACTGAACAACTGTCTAATCATTGCTTTGCACTAACTAAAGATTAAAAGTTCGAGTCTAAACTCGTGATTGCACTACATGTAGCTGACTTCCTTCGCGACAGTTTTTCACCTGCGAAAACCACTCATATTGACAGAATAGACACCTTCATACCAATAATTAACACCGCAATAGATATCACATTCTCGCTTTGTTTTGCGTGTTCATACGACTCAAATAACTACAAAAAATCAACAACGAAAATAAAATCACGGTTAAACAGAGCCAGGCGTTAAATAAAAAAGGGCCCAAATATCAACTAAAGTCAAGTTGCAACATTTCAAAAGCGTAATAAGTCACCGCAACCCTTATGCACAGTGTTCAACAAGTGTTTGTCCTAGGCTTAACTCCACTAATGATAGAATAAAATCTTTTTCATGTTGCTCTAGCGTAATAACTATATGTCACATAAAACATTTGGAAATTGAGATTTTTTACGAACTTTTGGCTTAATATGAAATTTTTGCTAGTATGATCAACAGATTAAAGTTACAATTTTCCGACTGTGTTTCCAAAAAAACCCAAAAACACTGTTATTTTGTCCACATGTTTTAATCACTCAGCAAACAGGAGCCAGAAGCCGGTGACAAGACGACATTCCCAAAACAGATGGAGAAAAGTTTCATTGTGTTCACCACAGAAAGAGCATAAATCACTTGTTTTTTATTTTAATTTGATGCAAATAATTATTGGTTGGCAACGCAATTTTGTATCTTTTGTACAAATGACGGGGAGTTTATTTACTTTTCTCCACCATGTATCAGGGTCACTAGAATTTACAATATTTATAACAATGCTTATATCTATCTCAGATGGCTACTTGTTTTTATATTTAAAAGCTGTCTGAAGTGACTGTACTATGGTGTTATAAATATAAAATCTTGAGAGCAATACAAGTACGCACCTCGCCCAGAACTCCCTGGGTGTCACTCATACTGACAAGGTGGCCGCAGGCGTGTACTGAAAATTGATAATATTGCTGAGAGACCACATATTGCGGGTGCCAGGTATGCTAATCTCCAGCCCCTTTTTCAGGGTAGATTTTTGCCTCACTCCCACGAAATGAAAATTTAGAGGCCTATTGGACCCTGCGCGGGTCTCGCAAAACTTTCTGAAAAAGTACGGCCTACCCGCAATTTTTGGTACTCTCCTGCGGGCACCGTGTCAATAGTCTCGTTACACTTCAAAAGTTGACACGGATCAGCTGACACGGAACGAGTTGCTCCAGTGTGTAAACGGGACTGACACGGAGCAAATTGACACCGCGGTGACAAAGTTTGCCACTCGTTTTTGAGGTAGAGCAATTTGCGCCAGAACATTTTGCTCCGTGTCAATTATATGTCTAAACGCGTAACTGGGGCAAGGTGGAAAGGATCATCTCTACTACGCTTGTAAACCTGCGCATGTGCGATCCAGTCTCTCCAGGCTGCAATTTCCGTCGTGGATCAGTTAGTGAGTTATGTGAGTAAACGGACGCTTGACACCGATCAGTTTGCTTCGTGTCAGTTGCCCCGGGCCAAAAGTTTATGTCTAAATGGGACTATTATGAGTGACGCCCTCTGGCCAGAACTACGTTTGCACCGGCCGCATTAAACGCTTGAGCAAATTCATGCGCAAAATTCGCTTCCCTACGCAAACCAACGGTACAAGGTTTGACAATGTATACTGGTATGGCTTCGAAAGTCTCAATTTGATATGAAATATGCATCATTTAGAGCTGCCATTGCAATTTATAAAAGTATTACTGTACGTCTTTCTTTTGTCAAAAATTAGATAAGTTTGTTTCCTACGAAGGCGCATACAAATCGTTAGTTTACGCCTCAGTGACGATGCGTTAACTTCCCCTCCTGACGAAAGGGTAATTCAGAGCCAAAAGTTTCACTCAAAACTCGTTATACAAATGCCCACCAATTAGAAAAAGAGAAACTTGTAATGTATCCAGAAAGTTTACCCACTTCAAAAACAGCAAAGTTAGCCGATTGTTTACATTGCGATGGATCAAAAGAAACTCAAGTGATAGTGTTGCCATTTCAAAACAGTTTCAAACTAAAAAAATGGAGACGAACCGTCACCGTTTCGCCACATAGGCTTACGTTCAACTGCTGTCTACGTAGTCTCCACATGGCATCGTTTGCTGTAATCTTTCTCTCTCAGAGTATATCTATGGTGTAGAAGTCTTGGATAGTCGTTACAAAGAGATTACATTCTGTTATATGTTATGTGTTAATCACCGACAGTTCCGGAAACTCCGTACTTGCTCGAACGCTGTATGCTTAAGCTAAGAGCTACACCGAAGTTATTGGTAACTTGTCTCAATGTTTCACCTGCCTCTAATTGGCCAACGGCGTGTTTAAAACTGACACTACGAGTCTATTATTAATTTCTCATGTACCATGTAATTTGATGTTGAGGCTCATACACAATATCACGCTGGTTCCCTAAGTGCCGAGCCAACACGCAGGCATCACGCAGTAGCACGCGCTTTAGCATTGGTTGGTTGATGTAACCAAGGAGTGTAGTAGTATAGGAGAGTTCACTTGTGAGTTCGCTGTTGCCGCTACTACTAGCGCTCTCAAGTGGTGAACAAGCAACGGTCGACCAGGAAGCGCCAAAACAATGGGGAAGGACGCATTTTGCAGCGCGATAAATTGCATGAATTCATCCACGAAAACCCCAGACGTGTCATTTTTTAGGTTTCCTAAGGATCCAGAAAGGTAAGGATTATCTGTTATTCAATAATATGATACATTGTCTTTCATTTTGTGTGTTCTGTTCAGTGGCGGTGTCGTGTCCAATAATGCATCTTGTCCAATACTGCATCCAGGATGTGGTTTGCGCATGCGTTCGTTTTCATTTCTCTCTGGCTTCCGGTTCTGCGCAATTTTGCATCCAAGTAGTCCGCTGGTTATTTGACTTATTATAAAAGCATCATTTGTGCAGCTTATGTTGTTTATTTTGGAAAAAAGAGATAATAAAAAGGGAAATGTAACTGATGTGTGTGAGTATCATTCAAAGAGTTTTGAGCTTGAATTATTTCTAAATGTACAAATGTAGGAGATTTTGTTGGCTGGCACTGGCGGGGAAGCCTATGTGAGCTCGTCCTCGGGTTCTGCTCGTCACTAAAAGACTCTAATACACTATATACTGCAAGGTATGACATTCGGGACTACGAATTCCACGGGTACTTCACTTCAACCGTGATCTTAGACCCTGACCACCGTCTCTAGCTGACAAGCGACGGTGTACCTCCTGAGAGTTATAGGACAGAATTTTGGCAAACTATGCCTGACACTGACTAAAGGCAAAGCATCAAAATGACGTTGTTGTAAATACCTTTCCAGGTTTTTGGGCATAGTGGGACACCTTAGCCACTTTCAGGTGCTTTATCAGATGGGTGGACGCAATATTGTGCAATAACACACCTGTCTTCCATAGCCACTTCTGACTGCTTTATTCGATAGGTGGATGCACTATTGTGCAATAACACCTCTGTCCAATAATGCATCCACAGCCACTTCCGGCTGCTTTATGCGATAGATGGATGCACTATTGTGCAATAACACACCTGTCCAATAATGCATCCACAGCCACTTCCGGCTGCTTTATCAGATGGACGGATGCACTATTGTGCAATACCATCTCTGTCCAATAGTGCATCCACAGCCACTTCTGACTGCTTTATCAGATGGATGGATGCACTATTGTGCAATAACACCTCTGTCCAATAGTGCATCCACGGCCACTTCTGATTGCTTTATTCGATAGGTGGATGCACTATTGTGCAATNCTTCACTGAAGTTGGCAGCATTTTTGATAAATGATAGCCAATTAATGGTGCTGAAAACTTTGTCCGCATCCCTTGTAAGATATTGCACAGCGTTGCTTGTACTTTACAGTGCCATCGGAATCTTGAGAAATACAAAATTGAAAGTACGATAATTGCGCCAGGTAAAATCTGTAGAATGCAATTATCACTGTAAAATAACTTAACATTACTTTTCATATCAACTGAATTCCAATTTTCCTTTGCGTTGTTCCGCTCAACATCCTTTCCAACATTTTTCGTAACGTATTGGACCAATAACTCTTTCTAATAACTCGATCATCCCTTGCAACACAATATACATCTATGACCAGCGCATAGCGAAAAATACTGAGATTGATAACAACTTATTTTAACTTCGTTGACCCAGTCTCTTGATACACCATAGATTGTACTAATAAATTATGACTTGGTCATCCAAAATCGTTTTTGTCTGATTTTATAGACAACACATACGATTTTGATGACGATTTGCAAGTAACTAAGACACCAAAACAAAATGGTCAAATTATAAAACCAGTCAGCGAAATTGTATCATAGTTGTGCCCATATGTTTCTATGAGCAGAATAATTTAAAAAGAGAATTCATATTAAGCTTTACTGAGCCGTTGTTTACTGGTCGTCGGCAGGAATAGACATCTAACTATCGGTATGCAAAATTCCTTCTTAGTACTTCGCATAATGAAGTTTATCTTATCTTTATAGCACTTTTCATACAAAGTTTTCGATTTTGCTAATTGGGAGGGGTTATCATCAAAATAGCGAGAGATAACAACTGGATGGCGGTGAGTGAGAAGATTTTCAATCTGCATAGTCCCTTTAGCTGGCTAAAAACGAATGTAAAAATTGTTTGGTTTAATCCCACGTATTCCTATTTCACTGAGGTTTGAGAAACGTTCAAACATTTTCAAATTCAGTATGTTAGGATTCACTCTGAAACAGGATCGCCACTCAAGATTTCGATGTTCCTGTTGTTTGTGTTATCACTAAGAAATGTTTTTGTCACAATTTAATTTTCGTATCTTAGCCAGCGACATAACGGGAACGTCCAGTTGTAAAATGATGTAAGTCACTGCTTTTTATTTTTTTCATTTAGTCACTAGCCCAGACTGGGCCTGATGAACTTTTCAAGTTCATATATAACGTCGGCTCAGTTGCTCGATTACCAGTTGCGATGTACATTGTGTGTGGTACATTGAAGTTCTTACGGAGAAATGTAAGAAAAGCGTAACCAAGCATTTGCAGCAAGTGTAATCATGTGTCTACCATTTTTGTGTCCTCTGTCCTGTACAATTAAAACCTGGCAGGACACGACAAGAAAGCAGATACATTGAATACTCTGCTGCGAGAGACATTCGAACATTCTCCCAATGTGATGTTTTGGTTTCACCGGCGATTTCGGAACAACTGCAAGCTCATCGTGACCAAGTGCATTTGAATGATCAAGGTCTTCAACTGTATCGGTCACTAAAGTGCGCCATCGTGCATGCTATAAATATGGAGTGAACGAAATCCTAAGGCCCTTTTAAGGTCCACAACATATTCCCAAAGGAACTGTTCACTGATTTGAGCATTTTGTCTTCACTTTAACTGATCTCATTAATTGCATTACGATGCCAAGACGCCCGTGAAATATGGCAAAAGCCAAATGTCTTAAAGTTTATTGAAATTTGTGAAGCAATACATATGTATATTCCTCATTCCTCTTAAAGTGTAAATCTGTAGCTGTAGTTGAAAAGTGATTGGGTGCGATTTTCTTTTTGGTTGATTTTTTTCAAAAACAAGATGTATGAGATTTTCAACAAAGGCCTTTCGTTAACCTTACGTGTTGGCAAGTCATTGTGCGTGGATGCGTTTGTGTTAAAAAAAATTGTCAGCTTTGTTACTGATGCGGGCGTGCACTTTTTCTTGTTCCTGTATGAACATCGATAAGAAAACACTGAAAAATTCGCCTGTTATATGCTAAAATAGTGCGGCGATGCGGGTTTCACTAGTTTGCATTAACAGAGAAGCGCAAGGTTCAAACTGATGCGGGCGTGGACCACAATCATTTTTTCAAAATTTGTGGCGTATCTTTAAGTCATGCAAAGAGCGCAGACCAGAACCAATATAATTTGCGACGTTAGGCTTTACTGTAAGTTCTTGAAAAGACCTAGATGCGACGAATTGCCTTGACATGAAATTGCAATCACGCTGATACGAAACTGAACAATGCCAAACAGAAATAATCCGACTTGGAGATTTTAGGAACCAAAGTTCCATTCCTTGCAATGAATGACTTGAGCAGCAGTTATGAATTGGCTACATTTCTTCTCAAAGTGAATACCGTTACTACGTTATCATTTTAAGGTCCCTGTACAAGACTGAAGAACCGTTTTCGTGAACACAGCAACACGATTGCTTACGTTTCATAAGTTACCAATATCAAGAAATTTTTGGATTTCCACATTGGAACCTAAAAAGTTGTTTCGTTGACTACTAAGATAAAGTCGCAAACCCGAAAGTCGTACTAACGTGAAGTTGTAATAAACACTGTTCAATTCCTACTAAATATACAATTTTTGGAACCAGTTGTTATCTTCCAGACGTTCTGGTTTGCTGAAAATGAACACCTATTTCCCAAAAGCTACAACTGCCTGGGGCAAGTATCTCGCAAAAAAGCCAACTCAAGAGAATGAGACGAGAACATTCTGATTTAAATTAATTTACTCCAAATAATAATTACAAAGGAAAGAACACATTATGTACTAGTGACATGAGAAAATGTTGAAAGTTGTTGATTAATACAAAAACATGCTCTTTAATGTGGTACAAAACCTGTTCTTAACATTAGTTGCAAGTCAGAAGCAACAACTCTCAATTAAAAAATCACAAGGGCGATTGGATAGCCTCCTCGGATAACAAATGCTAGTATATTTGGAAATAAAATAAATTCCAAACTGACTTGAAAATGTCCAATTTGGGTACATCCACCATAATAATAGTACAACGTATTATAAAATACATATGGAAGTCTGGAGACGACCATATTCTTGAACTTAAGAAAAACAATAACATACAGTAAACTAGAATTTCCAGCATCTTAAATCTTAGACGAATATTTTGATTCAAAATCAAAACAAAATCACTTTGAAAATGTACAGTTTTGGGAACATCTATTAAAACAAACTCTTAATATTTAAATGAATATGTCGATGCTAAAAATCCGTATCCTTTAACTAAAAAGATTGTAGGAGACAAAAACAACACCTTCCAGACCACGAATAGCAGTAACAAACACTTTGATATGGTGTCAAAATATATTAACAATGTAATTTCATTACAGCGTACATCACGGTGCCTTCGAAATCTTACAGCACCGTGTAGATTCACCTACAAAAAATGGCACATCACAAGACCAAAAGTCATAGCTGTCGGAAGCACACATGTCGTTAAATCGAAACACTGGTAGCTACAGAGCAGAATGAAATCAATTACCAACACTGTCAATCAAAACCCTATAAAATTTAGCCAAAATGTATTCATGAAAAATAAGTGGTCTTTGAAGAGGACTTCATTTTTGGCTCAAACTGAGTAGAGTTTGATGTTAAAACAAAGGAAATAGTATTTTTAAAAAACGATGATACCAGCCACTTCAGGTACCACATTCAACACTGTCATCCAATAGCAAATGGTACCTACAAAAAATAAGACGGCCCATCATGACCACACGTCAATGAGCTGAGGGTCATCTCTGTCTGAAGCCACACAAGTCGTTAGATCAAAACAAGGGTAGCAACAGAGCAGAGTGACTTCAGCTTTACACCCTCAGTAGCTACTAAAACATGGAAAATGCACACTTCTCACTGACTGAGTCAAGTGAATTCTATTTGAATTGTCTCAGATGAAGTCCCAAATTATATTCTCGAATCCCAACTTTCGACAGCGCATGCCAAAAATAACACCATTTGATAAACTTCAAGTTTGATCAGACTTAGGTGACCTTGGGTAAAGAAATGCTGCTCAATTTTGGGAAATAAAAAACAAAGTCAGTTCTAGTCAGTGTACAGATTCATTTAGAAATGTGCACTCCATTGGTTGAAGAAAAAACACAACTGCACAAATTATTTCTATCAATATCTGAATCTATCTGAAACTTTGAGATTTGAAATTTACAAGTCACACACGCACCTATAGCTTGTGGATTTACTTCTATGTCCAAATTGAGTCAACTTTTGTGCAAGGTTATGTAGAACATTATCAACAAGTCTTGTGCATTCAATCAAATATTTAAACAATTATAAAAATTAAATCGGCATAAGTTTTCTTAAATAGAAAAGGTTGTAGAATTGCTTGGGTCAAATTTTAATTTGGAAACAGGAAAAGTACATTTATGGCAAAATGACCATATACATAAATGAACAAAGTATTGCTGATATTTTCAAGATGAAACTCAAAAAGGTAGTTTAAAGTTGTCGAAATTGCCATTTCATTTCTTATTTCATATAACATTTTCTAGGGTCCTACATAACCTTAACACTTGTACTGCTGGCTGACGAATGTAGTTGATGATTCTACTGACGGCCACTGATCTTCGTCAATGCCTTCACAATCCTGATGGTACTAGCCATTGCAACTATCGCAACCAACCATTCTGATACTGTCCTCATGCTCATCATCAGCAAATGGCATACGGCACCTACAAAACATTGGCACATCACATGAAAACATAACATTTGAAACATCAGGTCGGTATGGAGAGTAAGTGCTAGGAAACATCGTGAATTTTCCATTACCAAGACACTTATGGCTACGCATTTCCTTCTGCTTCCACAGTAAACGCGATGAGTCATCACCAAAATAAAGCACAGTTGCATTGGCAATGGCAAAGAGCTCACAATCGTTACAACCTTTCTGCTGCATGATTTTCATAACCTCAACAGTGATGTTGTGGTTACTTTGGTCTAACAACATAGCAGCGAGCAAAACAACTACTGAACTAGACTAAGACTGAAAGTGATTTCCGAGTTTGCAAAGGACTGGCTGACTTTGTCATTGTTTGAGACCATGCTCGGCCATAAATAGCAATAAAATGGAAACATATCACTTTGTAGCTCGTATATCTAGCACGTAGTACTTCGTATACATGTATCCAAAGTAAACTCGTACTCGTTACTGACGTTACTCGTAGTCGTACAGACTACACTATCCGTCTACCGATTGTTGTTTCACGTCGCTTTGTGCGACTTGCGACGTACAGATTCACTCTAAGGAAATTCGAAAGTCTTGTTCGTTATTTCATAACACTAACACTTTAACAGCGAAATACTGAATTGCAGTTTTGCAACGGAGACACAGTCACATTATTAAGCAGACGTAAACTTACCCAAACAAAACTTCCTTGCACATTTCCAAAATGTTCCACACTCGTTCTTGGACAAACCACTAGCGTGATCTCCTTCGATAAGTAGTTGAACACATCTTTGACAACGTAATTTCGCTCGATTTTGGAAATATGCAAGGTTTAGGTGCAGACGGTCGATTTGTGATACTTCCAGTGGGCTTTATCAATGACAGACTGACGATGGATGCATTATTGCGCAAAAACAGGAAGCCGAAAAACTAGCGCATGCGCAGACCACGCAAACCACCTCCGGATGCATTATTGGACAGATGCATTATTGGACACGACAGCGGATCTAGGATATCACACGGGGGGGTCCCAATGTTTTGTCTGTAAACATTTGCGCAAAGCACGATTGTAGATGCGCATAGCACCGAAAGGGGGGATTTTTCTGTTTTTCCTCTAAAAATCAAGCATTTTCCTTGATTCCTGAAGTATTATCCAAAAACAAAAGGCAAAGACAAAAACAAAAACGAAGAACGTGTCAAACTTGAAAAACGGCAATTATTATAGTCTTGAACTCAAGACCTGGAGGATAGAGCGCGCGTGCTTTACCACTGCACCCCCACGATTTCACTCGTAATTTGATACTAAGACACATACTTCTTTATTGTCCACAGAGATTACGCGCGAAACCTACTTCTTTTTGTAATGCTTATTACACTTTTCATATTTCGTTCAATCAGTTCGTAACAAATTTGTTGTATTTTAAATAGTCTTCAGTTGCCCAAAAGACCAAATCCGTTTTTTGTTGGCATTAATGAAGCGATTGCTTTGGAAATCGTCTTAAGATAAGGTTTGACAAAGAGAGAATTATGAGTTTTTGAGCGATTCACTAAGGCTTCGATTAAAATTATTCACATCTTACCAGCAGCTTCTGTTTTTTCATCGTTACTCAGATTCCATTTTCTTTAAAAAATAAAGTAATTTTCTTCATTGCACAGTGAAGCAGACGACGGAAACGGAGCAGCTCCACTGCTGGTTGCTTGGGATATCGCGGGAGAGTCTATACTTATAGCCATAGTCCCGTTACGATTGCACCGTGTTCCGAATTTGACACACTAAAGCTGCACACACTTAAATCTTGTTTCAGACGAATAATGTGGGGTTAATTAATAAACTCAACATTTCCCTATGTTCTTGCTGTTTTATTTTTTTACGGCAGCCAAGGGGGGGACGGTCCCCCTGCCCCCCCCCTAAGTCCGCCTATGTCTGTTCACGGTTGTTAGACAAGTCGATTGCAGTCCCCTTGCCACTGTTGTCTGCAGTGTAGGCTAGGCCTACTGTANTGTCTGTTCACGGTTGTTATACAAGTCTATTGCAGTCCCCGTGCCACTGTTGTCTGCAGTGTAGGCTAGGCCTACTGTACAGCCGGGCTGCCGACGGAAGGACTATGATCAACGTTCGATTTGATTATCAGCTTTTTGGATACTTGCAGTCCATGAATTCCAAACCAAAATGTCACCCGAACAATGGTAGGGATAATTTTAAGAAAACATACCCATGACCATGGGTAATGTGACTGGGGACACGGCCATGGCACAATCACAGCCACAGGGCTTCAAGTCTGTCATGAGTCAAGTTAGAGAATCTGTGGGTCTCGGTGAAAAGGTGAAAAAATCGACATAATTTTAATGTGTCAGTTGGACCAATTAAGTTAAGCAGTGCGTCATTGAAAACTTAATTCTATGTGCAAATGATGCGGGGGCGCGTCCCTTAAAATATCCGTGGATCGACATTTGAGTCCTAGTTTTTTTCAGTTAACACCAAGACGCTTTTGTCTCTATCACAATCACAGTACGACAGGAATTCTGTAGTGCAGTGTAGTTTAGTGTAGGCTACCAGTCTTCTGTGAACCCAGTGAGTATGAGGTTTGTTCCTGAGTCTCTCATTGATTTCTGTTCAGGTGGAAGCGCTGGGAGCCGACTTTATGAATAGAGATGCAGCCTACTTGTCTAAGAACTGCAAGTTATGCTCTCATCACTTCGAGGAGTCCATGTTCATGAATGAAGAACAAGCTAGTATTGAATGCAGTGCCCGAGCATCACTTTATGTCCCGAATCCACCAAAAATGAAGATGTCAAAAAGTTCTCCGGAAATTATATTACAGCTCTGGTATAGGCTTTTTTGCATTTCTGATTATCGTCTCACAAAGCAAGTACTGGAACATTACTTGTAGAAAGGACAATTAGTCAAAATCTGGTTTTCGTATTTTACTAAGGCTGATCCGATTGAAACATTTTATGAATGGTTAGCCTGTGATTTGGAGAGAGCCAAAGTGAAAGTGATGGATCTTTCAGAGTCTGTCGTGAATGGTGGGCTGACATTTTGTTAAACCCAAGCTATCGTATCATTTTGCTTCACATCTGTGAGTAAATTAGCTTTCAGCTTTATTCATAACGCATTTCTTTGGCGAAAAGTGCTGTTGTTTACTAGTGAATTAATAGAGAGTGACAAGGTTGGTAAGATTTTATTGTTGTCTTGGTGTATGCGTTGCCTATTTTTGTACGTTTTTGGAGATTGTGATTAACTTAAGTCCCAGTTGTGGCTAGGTATCAGACATGACCTTGTGGTCTGGCTTTAACTTACCTGAAATATTTACTGTTATTGATAATAGGAACAGTGGGTTTATAAAATTAAATTTTGGTTTTATCATCCAAGTCTTTTTAATTCAGTTTTGTATGAAGCTATGTGGGCAGTGAATATTTTGATTGCTGTTCAGTACCTCTTAATTTTTTGTCATGACATTTAGAACTTGGACTAGTTATGAGTGATGATATACTCAATGTTACTTCGTTTCGCAAGTTGTGAGCTATTCTACAGATTAGCAACTGACTTGTAACTGTTGGTGATTATAGTGGGAGAGTGGGATCGAGTTTACACTATACTGACATGTCTAAGAAATAATGGAATGTTCTAAAATTATATTACGATTTTGTGGTAGTGATGAATTGCTTTGCTTTCTTCTTCTTACTTATGTAACACCCACTGCACAAAGCAATTATTCGCATTGCTAGTATCCTGTTGCATTGAATAGAGAACATATGCGAAATTGTTGGGTGAAACCAGCAGTGAGCTGGGAGCAACATGTTTTTGTCAATGGTCAGGGGAGCAACCAAAAATTGTGACTATGGGAGGGGCTCAACACCCATGTGGCATACTCCATTGGTTTTTACCTGTTTTGCACTGCTCCCATGTAACCCCCTGGGAGGGGGACAACACCTATTTGGAGCCCACCTGGATTTTGCCTGGTACCCCCTTAACTGGCACCTGGGGGAATTCCCCTCTGAACCCCCAGGAGCAATCATTCAAATTATGTAATCCATGGAGGCATGAACTGTTATAAGGAACGATAATTGCCTTGTTAAGAACGCAAACATGAAACAAAACCATGATGGATTTTGAAGGGAACTTCACACTTTAATATTTATTAAAATACACATTTTCGTTCTCATTCGATAATAAGTGGATGTTAGTTCATGTATTTTAACCATTTTCAATATCACAGTAATTTTATTGCACATTGAATGTCATTAAAGTATGAATTTATCAGTGTTTACACTGTTCGGACTGCGCTCCTAACTAAGTGTTGATTATTCACCGCTTGGGGCACTAGTGTTTCGACCGGTAACCATTGCGGCAAATGGTAAAATGGCGGAGTGAACTCTCCTATACTACTACACTACTTGATGTAACCTCAGCAGTCATTGGTTAACTTTACAACACCGTGAAAAAAATGGCGGACTGTGAACGATTTTAGCCTTTTCGTGCAAGTGGTGTCGCAGCAACTATTTCGTTTCTGCAGTGATGTTTAATAGCCGCGTGCTTGAAACACATACAGTGTACAATAAACACATATCTGGCCGATTTAACCACTGTGTTATTCATACTGTATGAATACAGGACAGTATCGTAAACAAAAGTCATCGACAGCAGAAAGATGCACTCCGAAAAGGCGCAACCAAAATTTCTGGGGTTGACATTTCCTTAACATAAATTTTAAGCACCGTTTGTTTATACAACAGACCACATTTACACTTGCTCCATCAGTCATGTCCCTCTGTTTGCGTAAAGCGCTGCCTGCTGAGAATTCAACAGGCCAATCACAAACGCTGGTGGAAAATGGGGCTATTCGGAAAATTCTCCTCGCGGTGTCGCTGCTGTACTAGTGATGATTGAATTGCGCATGCGTGGCTGTCTGCATGTAAACAAGTGGTAAAAGATGGAATTTTTATCAAAATACGTCGTCGCGCTAAGCCTTATTACTGCTAATTTCCGCGGTGCAAGTCTTCGACAGGTGGCCACAAATTCCCAAAAGACCTATGAAGGTTACTATATTCGGTCAACATAGTCAACCAACTGACAAAAAGTGTGTGGATGCTGAAGCCCCGTGTGTGCTCAATGTCTATGACTATGCAGTTCCATTCGGAGACTACACAACATTACTTGGTAAGTTTTTAGCAATCAGTTTCTATCAAAATCGTTCGGTGATGTTATCCCCACCAGTTACCCCACTGAATAACAGTTTTATTGAGTCGAACTAAGTGTTTCTTTTTGGAAACTCACCCGATGCCGGGTAGGCTAGCAGCACATATTCATATTGTCCTGGGTGGGAGTGCTCCCAAAATAAGAGGTGTATGGTACGTGATGCACAGAAGTCAAGAGTGACTTTTTCACAGCAGTTTCTCTTCAAAACTATGCTGTTTCCAATAAAATTCTCTAGATGAGTGAGTTTCCTTATTTTATCGTGGACCCCACCCCCAGGACCACCAGCTCAGTTATCGAATTAACATGAATAAGCCTTAATTCAGTAAATGTCGTAACATTGCATTGGAAAAAAATTGACACCTAGAATGAATTTTACTTGTTGAGATCAGAAGCACATTTTAAGTGTCATGAAAAATACACATTGTTAAATCACTTTTAGCCTGTTTCACATATTTTAATTCAGATATTAAATAAGACTTGGGTACAAAGGTTATTAGTTTCTACACATAAACATGAAGATGAAATGTCAAGTATGTTCTGCCTTACAAAAGTAGTTTTGTCTTGTCTTTTCTTTTACAATTTGCTAATATTTCTATTCTGTTACAGGCAAGAAAAAACAACTGAAACCAACTGCCTGACCATCTATTTCACCGTTGGACAAAGTGAAAAGCAATCCTTCAGCAATAACCTGAGAGAATTGAACGCAATTCAGAAATTCAGCACCTGATATGCCTGATTATGGACTCCCTCTTCTTTCTGTGCTTTTTCAGTTTGCCATTTGTTTTTAAATACACTGATAATTGTTTATTCTCGAATCTTGTGCATAGCAGATTCTTATCCAGCTAGCTACAATCACAATAAGACAATCGATGCAGTCACTGAATGTCATTTCCCCATAATCTGTACCAAATTGAAGAGTTTTTACCAATAGTATAAAGCCTTTGTTCTGAAAGGAAAATTTAATGTCACTCAGCTTTTGGCTTTCATATCACTGGGTTCTAGTTTCAATGGCCTATAGAAGCGCTTGTAAAAAAGGTCCAGTTTCAACACGTGGCTTTCTTTCATGTAACCTCATTCAGCCTCAATAACATCCACAATTAGACCCTTGAAGGTGAACACAGCAGCATATCAATTGAATCGTTTTGAGCCCAAAATCAGACACTGAACTAGACCAGAGTGTGACTAGGTCTTCTTTAGCTTCTGTCCCTCATGTTTCTTCCAGGAAAGGAAATAAGCTATTGTCCAAACATGACTCATTGCCTATGAAAGGGCATCCTCACCAACAAGGCTTATTTGTGTAGCAGTCAGATATAGTTCGTCTGGATAACTTCACTGGCACATTGTCTTATGGTAACTAAGTACTGAGATTCACATTTCTCCAGGGCCACTGACTTGCACATTGTGCCATGCAGCAGTGCTGGTGTGCGGAAGTGCTGTGGGAAGAGAACGGAGTAACAAAGCTTGTCTATGATACAGCATGAAGTGGCCTTAAAATGTCACTGAACCTGGAACAAATATTGAAATATGAATAATTAAGTACTCCAGATTGGATCGAAAATCTTATCCCTGTTTTTCAAAAATATATGGTGATTGGTCTACTGTTTCACATAAAAGTAAATAATAGCCATTTTCAGAAACCAAGGGTGTATATAATGAGTATTGCATAAAACTGTGTCTTTATTTTTTATCCCTAGCCATAACAATTCTTTAAACGCATCACTTGTCTTTAAAATATACAAGTTTTTTGAAACAACTTCAAACCTTTGTTACCCATTTTCAAGCCTTTTTAATTTTGATACTTTCAGCAATTTTAAACTCAGATTACAGGTTCATGGGTCTGCCAAGCATACTTCTAGCCTAAGGTTGAGGGAACCGTTTTTCTTCTAAAAGAAGATATGAAGACTTGGATCATTTAAAAATGATGGATAACCTTTCTGTTGTTTAAGAGTAATTACAAATCGTAATGCACCATCAAAAATGCAATTTTCACAAAAATGGCAGTCATTTGAATTTATAACAACTTGCAACATTTCAAGGCATGAGTTAAGACTATTCAGTAACTGTGAATTCGGAAAATGTAATATATTTTCGTGGTTTTACAATTGATACAAGTAGCAAAACAGTTTCATGAAATCAACTTGAAGGGACTTCGTGAAGGTTACGAATTACCTCACCATGCTCTTTTCCCCAAACATGTATTACCTGTTATTTCCACACATTCAGTTGTACCAAATATTACAACCCCCATGCCAATCCCCCTCGGGACCTGAATAAGTAATTTAACAAAATGAGTTTAAAAATAGCTGTTCCTTTTCAAAGGCTTTGTTCGTTGTCTCCAATATTGAAAGTAGGCTTTGACAACAGATCTGCACTGGATGGGAAGATCTTGTTGGTTAGCTGCAGTCAAATGCTAAAAACCAATTTTTGTCCATTCAGGGACGGTGCAGAAGCGATGCATATCTCCTCTGCACGGTACAAGCCTTCAAACCTAAAAACCAAAGGTTACGTGAAAACTGACGTGATAGATTTCCATTTCAACGTGTAATAGATTTCTAGAAGACACATGATAGGGAGTAAACAAATAGTCTAATGCAATGGATATTTATCACTCACGTACTCTTTGCCATTGGGATTGGATTGTAATCTTAACTAATTAACCTGTATCGAGTTGACAGCATAAACATTCAGCAATGATTGATGTAACTGTCACTGATAAACTTTTAGAAATCATTCCAAACAATAATAATGCTTTGATGTACAAAAAGATCCCGATTGCTACGTCAAGTATCGTATCACATATCACAACATACAAAGATTAACCAGACTCTGGCTGGCGACTGACTGCCGCGAAGTCGACATCGGCGAGTGCCTCAGTTAACAGGCATCGGTAGAATAATCATGGAATAATCGTTAAAATAATCAAAAACCTTACCTTTGTATGAGGTCGTGCTTACTTCCTCTAATACAAGCACCCTTTTACGCAATCTCAGATTCAGTTGGCACGGCTGCAAGCCATTTCACCATGTATTTAAAGGGCTCGCCAAATCGAGGCTGTTAATCTATCACCACTAGTACACGCACGCCCTCTAGTTATTGTAGATTTTCCGAATAGCCCCATTAAGTGGTACCTGCGTGCTGGTTACCACGTAGCGGCACGCAGGGAACCAGCGACACTCAATATGTGCCTGACAACCACGTTACAACACAACACACTCTTTTTGTCAAAAAGTTAAGTGCACTTACACTTTGGAGAACCTTCATGAAATCTCCGTAACTGTGACTGGTCGAAGCACGATTCTTCACAATTTACTGAGCACACCATGTCCTTTGAACTGATCGTTTACTACCATAACCGTTACGTGTCAAACTAATGAATTTTAATTACATCAGACGGTGGACTCTCAACGATTTATTATTAGAATCATTGACGTGGAGAGCCTCGCAGATGATAACACCGTAGCTCAATCCAACATACTTCCTAAGGATCAGTCAATCCTACAATTCATCATACTAAATTTGGTTTCCTGCCCATAAGGACCTACATGTACCTGTATGCCACCTGGGGCAGCGATGACTTCGGTTGGTGTCAAAGCATTTGAACAACTGTACCCTACCTACTTCCTGATGACTTACTGGCATTGACTCCTTAGAACTGCATCTGAGACGTGGCCATGTTTTGCCAGTTCAAGAGTTGGGATGTGATCTCTGTTGTAGTGAATCAATTCGCGAGAATAGGTGGTTGGCAAGGTGATTTTAAAGTGAGTATTAAAACCGCGCACTAGCAAGCCATCTATCCGCTTAGTGTCAACTTTACAATTTTTGGCAGACAAACTTGAAGCAGTGACACTATCGAGAGTTGTCTGCAATGCATTGCAAAGCATGCGTATGATTGCGTATCAAAAAGTGCACAAGATTTCACGGGTAGGGCAAAGAAAAAAGGTTTCTGAGTAGGATGAGTACGGTGCAAAACTAATACAGGCAAAATTGAAAACCTGACATCAAGAGGCGAATCTTTAAACATATCAGCATCACATAATGCATTATCGATAGAAATTTATGGTTGACAGTACCAGAATCCACATCCGAATTTTGGGATCGAATTCTCGAAAGATTAACTTTCAGACTGATATGCCGAATTTGACATTTCCTGTCGGTCACCATGAAGAAGAGTAGGACGAATTTTACTACGACCGTTACAGACAAGCCCCTCGGTGCAATTTCCTGTCAAATGACCTTCGTGCAAACACCCACAGCAGAGCTTTTGCGGCCACTCAATGACTGGTTTACAAAGTTACTGTAATTTTCTAAGGTATGAATCTCTTTTCAAAACTAGCTTTTAAATGAGCTCTACACTTGGTTTGGCATTTGCACTTTCCTTAGTAGTAAGCGTGCTAGATCCACGGTAATTTTAGTGGTGTGACCAGAGTCGATACATTTAGATCTGCAACCAAATATGTGAAAGAGTGACACTCAATATTAGTCTCATTTACAATATGATTCCTGGATTCAGAGACTGTGGGGAACCCTTCATTATGAACTTTCCAGTCGTTCACCAGCGAACCCCATTCATTCACTAGATAGTCTGGGAGTAGTACAAGTATTTTCCTGTTCTCACGACTGTGGTATGGGACATCCAAATTGATTTCCGTGTTACGTGAATCGCGGATTCACATTGAATCTGATGAAGTAAGTCGAAGAATTTACGCCGTGCACGACACCATCGAGAACAGGAATTTCAGGGCAGTTTTGAAGTTTGTCTCTGAAGGCACTTGATATTACGCGAGGGTCTTCGTATCTTTCCACGAAGAGTTTATGTCTTCCTCATAAGAAACAATTGCGTTAAGGAAAAAATTCTCTTCTCCAGCTTCTTTAACTGGTCCCAAAATGTATTCTGCAAGTAATACAATTTTTTGCAAGCACGTACTGAGCAACTATTTATCAGAGTTTCCACGATGCTTTTCAAGCCAAAACATTTAAGAAGATCGCCGCTAAACACCGGCAGGGGCAGACGCCCAAAACTTACCAGATCAATAATTCCTGCCATCGTATTAGACTCGACTAATTTAGTTTCTCGAGGACTATAGTCTATAAAAAGACCCGAAGCAGAGATTATGGGCGCATCAGGGGGTGAGTGAAACATTAAATTAAAGTTACATAGTTTTTAGAAGCGTTTATCAAATTATAAAGCACCAGGATTTAATATTTGACAGTCAGCTTTAAAAGAATGAGCCTCAGGATTATTCCACCCATGCAGCGTACTCTGACATGTAGCCTTTACCGTGATTTGGCAAATAAATCCACACAACATTTCGAACTCATATTATCATTGACAGACATAGCCTTAACTCGGGCCTTAGCCAGTTCTATTTTCTTCTGCAATTGAATTTTCTCCATTTTCTCCAAGCTTTAGTTAACATAAAAATTCATATTTGTCCGCAATATAGCCAAGTCTGCAACTGTTTCAACAATTTCGTTCTGCAATCGTTTTGACAAATTTGCCCCTAGCCCGTGTTAGACCCTTTGCGAGAACTCCTAAAGGAAGACTTTTTAGAACTATTATAACCAGTAGCATGAATTGAAAACTTGAATCAGTATCAAGTGCTACCTTATTTGGTACATTCATAAATTCCTTTCAGCTGCCATCAGTTTCGGTCGCGAAGTCCATGTCTGCATTTCCTCGTTCTGGTTTGGTCGCTGGCTGTCGTCTGACATCGTTGCCGACGCCGGCGTTGATTTAATGGACATCTTTTTCGGCGTGGTCGGGGACTGATGACGCAAAACTTACAGTGACAATAGAACGGGTCTGCGCACGACACTCGGTCCTAAGTTTGACATTAAGTTTCACAGCAGCTGAGCGTCGCTCGAAAATTGACGAGAGGTTTTACGTGATCGTTTACTGAAAGTAAAAGGCAATATCGCACACACATGCAAAGTTCCATTTCTAAGTCCTATCTGACCATTCCAAGTTGAACAAGGAATTGTTTAAAGGAGAATGCCACCCAATTTATTTCGTTTTTTACCGTTATAATCGGTCTAAGTCCATATCACCTCGTATACGGTCGATCTCACCTCGCCGAGAGGTGTCGCGTTAACCTGGGAGGAAGGTGAGTACACAACGCAGCGACGTCAGTGATTTTTCAGTTGAGTGGGTGCGAACAATGAAGATGCGAGGAAAGCGGGTATATCGTTCCTTCGATTTTCTCGAGAACCCGAAATGCTACAGAAGTGGCTCACGACAAAATGTTTTATACCACAATATTCGTGTCAAATGGCAAATACAACCGTGTAATAACCCATTTAGTTATCTCACTAGTGAGATAACATTTTGGCGGGAAACCGAGGCCGGTTTCGAACCAGGGCCTCAAGAGTTTCGAGTCGCCGACTTTACCACTACACCACTCAGCAGCTGACGTCATCGAACGTGAAAATAGAATACTTAAATGAGCACGCGCAACAATCGCATGTTCTGCAAATAGCATTTCACAGACATTCATACGCTATGAAATATACTGAAGACGCATAATTTCCATAAAAACGATATTTTAATTCAGTGGAAATTTTCTTTCGTGTTCTCTCACCTCTAAATCACCAATCTCCAATTTGAATGCGGATATCATGTCGTCGGGACCCTTTTTCTTGAGCATTATACTCAGTTACTAGTGGCAACCTACTTTAGCAGACAATATTTTCCCCGCCGGCAGAAGCTTAACGTGATAAAATGTGCAGTAAGCTACAGTAGTTGCTACTCTGCTTAAATTTTCAATTGGTTTTGAGTAAAGGCATTATTTGACAAAAATAACTCGGCTTTTCTTAAAAGGTCACGACCTCCGTCCCCGGGCCTCTGACATAGAAAGTAGTTACAAAGCCGAGGCCAGTCGAGAAAGGTAGATCGATTCATTGCAATGTTTCTCGTTCAGTATGTGGTATGAATAGATTATTACATGTTCTCGTGGATTTTGTAGAATTATCACCCTCGGGGCTAATGCCCCTCGGGCGATAATTCTACAAAATCCACTCGGGCTCTAGATAACGGGAGATAACGACTTCGCCATGTAATATATCTATATGTAGCAGCCATTCGAGGCTAATACTGTGATATTGATATAGACTATACCACAGTATTAGCCTGGAATGGCCAACCGTGTAATAACCCATTTAGTCACCTCACTAGTGAGATAACATTTTGGCGGGAAACTGAGGCAGGTTCCCAACCCCGGCCGCAAGAGTTTCGGTCGTCGACTTTACCACTACACCACTCAGCGGCTGACGTCATCGAACGTGAAAATAAAATACTTAGATGAGCACATGCAACAATCGCATGTTGAACAACGGGCACTGTACCGAAATTTATACGCTATGAAAAATGAGAAGCATAATTTCCATAAAAGCGACATTTTAATTCAGTGAAAATTTTCTCTCATGTTCTCTCACTTGTAAATCACCAATCTCCTGTTTGAATTCGGATATCGTGTCGTCAGAATCCTTTGGCTTGAGCATTATACTCAGTTACTAGTGGTAATCTTCTTTAGGAGACGATATATTGCCGGTTGAAACTTGGCGTGATAAAATGTGTAGTAAGCTATGTTAGTAGCTAAACCTTAATTGATAGATTCACTCTTAACCACAAACTGAACGAGAAACATTGCACTAAATCGACCTACCTTTCTCGACTCGCCTCGGCTTTGTAACTGATTTTTATGGCACAGGCCCAGGGTCGGAGGTCGTGACCTTTTAAGAAAAGCCGAGCTATTTTTGTCAAATAATGCTTTTACTCAAAACCAATTGAAAATTTAAACAAAACAGAAATAAAGTGAATCTATAATAGCTTACTACACATTTTATCACGATAAGCTTCGACCGTGAAAATATCGTCTGCTAAAGTAGGTTACCCTGTTAAAGTGTACACAACATGACTCTAGTACCTCAAAATAAATTTTATTATTATATCTTACTTGATTTCAGTGCCTTTAGTGCACAGCTCATAAAGAAACACGCAAAAATTGAAAAAAATATTAATTATGTACAACGTCATGGGTTGAACCAAAGTCGTTCGCCATACCGTTCGGATCAGAGACAAAGTGTATAGATTGAAGAGAATGCAAAGTACATTTAGCGTCGAGAAGGTTCGTAGAGGGATCAAAAGATGTGTTTCCGGAGCCTGCAGCAACAACATCCAGGCGGAAACTTCTCGGTGTTCCGAAGGACACCAAAGTTGCGCAGAAGTGGCATGACTTCGTGCGCCGAACGAGAGTGTGGGACGTCATCGTGGACCAAGCGATTCGGTCCGGGGCCACTCTGTGTTCTGCCCACTTTGAGGACACGTGTTTCGACTCCAGTCACAGGAGACGTTACGATGAAGGCCTGGTTCAATAAAGGGCAATATTTATCATTCAGAAACATCAGCTCAGGATCGTCTGTTGGATGACTGGGTTCAGTTGACTCGCCGAGCCCGAGGCCGCTTCTCTCGCGGGAGGATCCAGTTCATAAGGCTCAAAGTAGAAAAGTACGCAGCCGGAAGCACATTAAACTTGTTCTCGCTTTCGTGCAACCCCATTTCCTCATCCTGGCCACCATTCCCATACGTTTCTTCATAGTATTCGTTCAATTCTTGCTCTTAATCATCGTCACTTTCAAATTCCCTGGTCTCCGCCATTGTTCAATGCTAGTCACTGATCTCTTGTGTTCAACCCATGACGTCACATGGCGGGAAATGTGAAAATTGGCAAAATTGAAAGAAAAATCAAAATTTTGAGCTAATTACACAAAATAAACATGGGTTTAGCTAAATTTTACGTCATACATTTAGTCTGTGGCCACCGGTAATTCAAAATGTGCAAAAATCCATGGTGTGTACTGTTTAACTGAATATAATGCTCAAGTCAAAGGATCCCGACGACACGATACCCGCTTTCGTATTGGAGATCGGTGATTTACAAATGAGAGGACATGAGAGAAATATTTCACTGAATTCAAACATCGTGTTTAAGGAAATTATGCGTCTTATTTCATAGCGGGACTATGTTTTATTATGAAATGTTTTGTACAGTGTTTTATTTTATATATACTCACATATTTGTGTTAGTGATGTCAATGTCTTACACTCGGCGATCTTCTATTTCAACTGCCATCTGAAGAAAGACCTTTATGTAGACAATACGGAAGTTTGTTGAACAAGCTATTTAAGGCCAAGAACAGCTAAATTTTCAATGATTTCAATGAAACATGTATAAAATAAGGTCTGCTACCCAAATACACATATATACATGTACGTGTATATGTGACACATGAACATGTATGTGTATATGTTGTTATCCCATACGCGTTGAGAGAAATACGGCCATGTAATAAAGTTTTCCGTATTTACCTCCCGCACTACTTCAACAGTGAACTCTGACATGGAAAGTTCAAAAGGTAGGTCAATGTAGACTCGACGTCTTTAGCCGGTTCGATCATGAATCTTTCGGAAAATAGTTTAAGGTAATGGAATTATAGCAGTGTTAATAACGCTCAACATACAATCAGGTCTCAATCATAACTTCTGGAACATAACTGTTGATTATATGACAATTCTGTCTCAGTTTTCATTTGATAAATAGTTTATCGTCTGCAACTCAGGTGACGATTCCTCGATAACTACAATATCAAATATTGTTGGTATTTAACTATTTTCAGGAGATGTTACTAGTTCAATGAAAAGTTACCCTTGTTTTCATCTTTGTTATCTCTTTTCCAGTAATAAATCGTCACAATTAAACTGTTTCTTTTACTCGAAAAAACTTGCAGGCTAACGCGCAAGTACATACATATAGGATGTGATCCGCCACGTGAACAGTCTGAGTGAAGTATTTAAAAAATCTGCGGAAAAAATGAAAGAAACTTAAGAATTAGAAGCGTATGGGATAAATACAAAACGTACCTCGACTGGCGTACATGAAGTGATATCCCACTCGACATTATTACGCTTATCGGAATAATGCCTCGTGGGATAGTTAAATAACAACAATATTTGATATGGTAGTTACCAAGGAATTGGCGCCTGAGTTGCAGACGATATAATAATATTTAGAAAATGAAATCTGAGACAGAACTGTCATATGTTTAACAGTCGTGTTCCAGATGTTACGATTGAGACCTGATTGCATGTTGGGTGTTATTTACACTGATGAAATTGTATCACTTCAAACTA
Source organism: Phoronis australis (assembly GCA_002633005.1). Taxonomy (NCBI): domain Eukaryota; kingdom Metazoa; phylum Phoronida; family Phoronidae; genus Phoronis; species Phoronis australis. The sequence goes on from NMRA01000047.1 coordinate 47,396, forward strand.
TTTTCGGAAAGATTGATGATCTAACCAGCTAACGACGTCGAGTCGACATAGCCCTACCTTTTGCACTTTACATGTCAGAGGTTACTGTTGAAGTATTAGGGGAGGTGAATACGAAAAAATATTACATGACCGTAATTTGCTCCTCAGATTCAATGTGATAAATATATATATTGCATGAAAACTAGGCTAATTACATAGAAGGCAATGTAAATCGTTCCAACACTACACTGGAGATTTGTATTTTCAATAAAAACGACCTACAAATTAGCGCACATAGAGACAATCAGTTTAAGTCATTACTTTTAGCTTCTTCATAAATTCTGTGTTCAGAGACTCAGGTAGGTCGTAATACACTTTTCGTATATCTGTTTGATTCCTCACGAATACCATGTCATCAGCATCAACTCTATCATTAGCACCACTCCATATAGTCAACGTGTACCTATCTGACTGGTCCAACAACCATTTAATATGTGTCCATGATTGCCTTACCGCGGCAGCACGAACGGGAAATGTAACAGGCTGGGTTAATTTATTGCATATTGCCGCCATTTCTGTCACCATGGCACGAGTGTATCCTTTATCCGCAGCCGTATTGGTCCAATGAGTTGTCCATCCCAGAGATAGCGTACATTGGGGGAACCTTTCAATAACTGTCGGAACGAACAGGCTTGCGTTGGCTTTGGACCTGTTAGTGTTTATACCCGTAAGTATATCCATGTTGAACCAGATGGGTTGGCGAATATCATCTCTTTTTGATACTAAAATATCCAACACTGGTCCAACAGCACCCATGCTTTTAAAATCCAGCTTCATACCTTTGGTCGTTTTTAGAACCTCCGTCAGCCAGTCTTCAAATGTATTATCACTGTCGACCAGTGGAGGGTGAGCCATAACTGGAATGTCTACTTGATTCGGGGTACCCTGGCCCCTGAGCAGAATGTCAGTCTCAAGCATCATAACATCACCTAAAATTAGAGAAGACATGGTGAGAATCGCCAAAGCGACACTGCAATCAGAATCCAAGGATTTAGAAAGAATTACACAATACCACCATCTAAAAATGACCTGCTAGTGATAACATCTTTGGTAAAATATCAATTCAGATCCCAACCGAAGTGGAATCAAACATTCAGAATTAGCTGTTGGTACCTGAAAAGCTCATGTAACAATCAATGATGCTTGTTTCAATAACGAGCTTCTTTTGGAGATGACAGTGATCTGCTTGGACTCCTTGCAACCAATAGGTTGATTTGGCTTTTTATCTCTGTCCCTTCCCCCAGAGAGCTTTATGATGATTTGCCATATCTTTTCTAGGTCCTAGGGTTATATGGAGACTAACATTTCTGACCTCTCGTCCTGCCACCCCTGATTACAAAAAATAGCATTTCAAAGATAATTGGAGACTTCCCAGTACCAACGTGACACTAATCACGCAGGACTGTATACTAGTGGCTTCTAAAGGACACATCACATCTAATCACGTGCGTGATACCTTGACACACATTTCTGTAAGTCACCCGCTTCGAAGAAGAACTACATTTTAATGCAGCCAGGTGTGGTGATTGAGAATCACTGGTACCAACAGCGCCTGCATGTAAGTCTCCCGTTGAATAATGCAGTATGCATGAACAGTTCATATTCATACCTCTATGCAACACCATCCTTAAAAACATTGTTTTGGTTCATGCTTTGTCCAGTTTTAGATACAAGTTAGCGTTTCTACACATAATGAAGTTCATGGGAATTCATTAACTACTCCAGCAGGGGTATTTATTGCCACTAACTTATTATTTTTTCCAGTTTGAAATGTCATAGAGTTATCTTAATTATAGTGCTGCCTGGGATTTCAGTTCTTAGTGAATACCTACTTTTGAGAGCATCTTGCAGCTGAGACTTGTTGTTGGCACCGTGAGCCCATGTGATATCCAGACTGTCACTGACATTGAAGAACTCCAGGAGAGACATGGCAGCATAGTTGGGCTGTTTTTCTTTCTGAGAGCCAGACAGTTGTGCTGGAAAATTGAAGCGCGGAAATAGAGTTTTAACTCTTAAAAGACGGACTTGTCATCCCATAACATAACCGTTTTGTGGGAAAAGGGGCAGTACAGCAGAGATTAAGAATACAATACAATACAATACAATACAATACAATACAATTCAATGCAATACAATGCAATATAATAACCCTTCTTGAACTGTTAAATTGGCGATCGTGGTATGCAGGAGGTTCCATCAATTAATTCACCAATGAAACGGCGACTGTAATATTGTGTATTTTATGAATGAACAGTCAGTAGCACTTCCACAGTACTCAGCCAAAGATGCTTATCTCCATAAAAGAAAAAAAATATCATGAAATAGTACAAATAATCCAGAAGGCAGATCATTATATCTGGGTTTACATTTAGTAGGAAAAATATGGATGCCTGCAAGCGTCATCTGAAGATGAGAAACATCAAAGTTGCAGATTGGGAAGCTGTGGGATCCGATCGCAGCAGGTGGAGGTAGATTGTCAACTCATGAACTGAAACCATTGAGCAAAGGAAAGAAGAAAAACGGGCACTACTTAAAGAATATCATAAGACAGCTGCTACTGTTCAGTACCTACCAAGTGACAGCTGCAACAGAACCTGCCGATCTAGAATCGGACTTTTTAGCCGCAGCCGGCGCTGCAGGCCAACCAGTGACTGACAGAGGGCGCATGTCCATTGTATCTCGAGACTGACGGCTGCCAGTCATATCTAATTAGTTGATACACAGTATTCTAATAAATACCAGACAATAAAAAACCTAGCAACGATCAACAAAAACAATAATACCTGAAAATTAGCCAAGTCTGAAACTCAACAAAAACAGAATGCTAAGGTCACGTAGGATTCATCGGCTACTTAGGAGCATCGTGCTTCAGAAATGGGTAAAGCCATTCATATGAAACTTCCATATACTCTGCCTTGTGACTTGTTCTTAAAAATGCTTTTGAACGAGGGAAATCAATGCATTATCTGTTGTTCGTTTGTCGTGTTTCAATTCCGTTGAAGACGATATTTTCACATTTTGTTACGTAGAATAGAGATTCTAGTTTTGTATATGTTCAAATATGAAGTGAGTAGAAACTTTGAAAATTCTGTCTCGGTTGGCACTGTCAAGTCTTCAGCAACACCTTTTTCAAATCTCTTGAACGGTTTCGAAATCAAACAGTCATTCAGTTTTCCCAGACAGGTAGCACCATTCAACTTACTGGTAATAACTAGAAAGGAAACTGTTGCTACGGTGGCCAGTGCCATCGCGACTGAAGGAACCACGTGCCTTAGTGCCATCCATCGGCGACGCTCCATGATGCCAGGCTGATGTGGCGAGAGTCTGGAAAGGAATAAATAAATCTTGTCATTTGATTCTTTTTCATCTTTCTGAGAATAAAAATGAGACGGAAATAGTTCCCACGATGGCATCTTGATCAAATGTCTCAATACTCGTGTTCTAACTGTGTCGTATTTTATTGATGACTTTGACGTCATAGAACTATTGCTTCATACTCCCCTCAGGTAGAATTGGCCTCATCAGTAGTATGGCTTCGACAGCTTCAGCCATAGATTCTATCAGGCCAATTTGTGACTAGGCAAATTATAGACTTTTGAATCAACATGTCAAGTTGTTTACTCGTCTTGCTGGTTCATTGAATATGCAAGAGATATGGCACCATGATATTCCACAAGCCTTGACTTCTTAACCTAATCAAAAGCGACCGAAAAATCCATAAAGGATATCAGGGTGATTCTTCACTTACTTAGCACACAATATGGCCGACAAGTGAAATTCTATTTTGTCAAACCTCTCCACAAAAAGAGATTATTAAGGAAGTTTTAGTCTATTAGTAGCATAGTTTGTAATGTGTAGATATCATAGAACAACATTTCGAAAATTTCACATTATTTGCAGTAAGTAAAGTAGCCAAAGAGAGACAGAGATGTGATGTGGAGTTGGGTATAATTAATTAATCGTTTCTGTGACTCTCAGTTAATGTGTGCATGTAACTTTTTGGAGCGGTGCCAGTACGGGAAATGTTACCTTTTTAAGGCGTTTGTGATGAACTTGGAATGCTATATTTCTACACCATGGAAGGTATTTTCAACCTTTTTTAGATTTCATTCAAAACTAGTAACAATTCCTGTTATAACCTCTGAAAGGAAAAATGGAGTGGGTCAGACTTGATTGCAATTGTATGGGCTAAATTGGAGTGATTCCCTGGAATGGTGTTTACTAGTTACTTGAAATGGGTTTAGTAAAAGTCCACTCATTTAGTACCTTTGTCTGATTTAACAAGATATGGACGTCCTACAAATTTAACAAAGAACGCTTTCAGTTGTTGTTCCGCTTTGTAAAACACCGGAAAACACCACTGAGGACAACTTTAGTTTTATTCCGTGAGAATTCTTGCATAGTCTCAGCATGTACCTACAGGAGGTACACTGGTCACTTGTGCTTGAATTCACTAACACTAATTCCCAAAAATATAATAGGTTCTAGCCCAGAAAAGTCGTGGTCGTTAGAATGCCTATTTTTGAAAAAGTTAATTTGGTCAATTGAAAGCTGACGCGTTTGTTGACATATTTCAAAGCTTTGCGAAAACTACTGTCTAGTTTCAAATTTGAACAATTCAAAACCATTCAAATTGGTAGTAAAAAATCATAATACTGCAACTTCAATTGAAGATTTGATAGCAATGTTTCAGCACATTGGCTCTGCCAAACTGGCAGTTGAAAAGCAGACCAAGTGCGGAAGAATCACCCGGGGTCATGTTATGATGTGTCATGTATGTCTTCGACAAGAGGTTTTGTCTTCAAGTCTTAATCACCCCTACAGTCCAAAGATTTCAACATTTAAAATCTGATTTCGTTACTAACGTGGGCATACAAGTCAATGACATGACAGTGGGCAGCGTTAATAGCCAACGATGCAACCTTTTTCGTAGATTCATCAAGAATAATTCCCGATCGGAATTTTCGTGGCTTGATCTACTGTAATAATGCTACTAAAGCGTGTGGTGTAGTAAAGATAAAACTTATATACTCTACTTTATTTATCTCTCCAAGCAGTGCCTGGTTACAAGTCTGGGGACTATTGGTCGTCGTCTTTTATGGATGCTACAAGATGACGATGACGTGGATCCTCGAAAAATGAACAACAAGCAGGCGCACAACGTTTTACATTTGTCGATTTCTTGAAATATGCAATGGGATGTTTGTTTTGAAGTCGCATCATCCAATTATTGCAGTATTGCTTACTTACGTCAGCTAACCCTAATTATGCCATTTTTCCCCAGTATATAGTTACCTAAATTTCCATATCAACATAGATGAGAAAACGTCAAGTCCATTATTTTAATTAACTTATTCACCATAATGCATATCGCATTTTCAATATCTATGCGGTTTTTCGTAAAGAGTTTCTTGGCTTAATTTTACTGTTTCCCAGACCTTGTTTGGTTAGGTCTTGCGTGATTTTTCTTACCAAAATAATATAATACAGTATCAAAATCGTTGTCGTTGTATTTACATACCGTGTGTGAGTATTTAGACACATGATTGGTCAAAATGAACACCACGTGTCCACCTGAAAACACTGGATTAAAACAAACGAAGAGATTATTTTTTCAAAGCACTATTTGCTCTCAAGTGTTTTGCATATGCATGTTAAATATGTCCGAGATCACATTAATTGAGTAAAACCCAAGGTTACAACAATCACATCAACTTGAGGGTCAATATCCAAAGGACTAACGACAGAAAATGAGATTCACGCTCTTCCAATTCTCAAAATCAAATTGGAACATCAAACCACCTAAATAAATAAATAATTCGAACATGGAAATCTTACCATTGTTCGGACGTGTATAAAGATGATACATTTTGTAGTCATATCCGTTTACATCGGTGTTTGAAAATGTTTAAAAACGGGACCTCGTAACCAACCCACTGTGAGTACCAAAAATCCCAAATTCATATGACATATGCTCCTTTCTTAAAATTAAGCAATTCAGCACTCGAGGATTCCGACTCGCATTGCCACTGATAAGAATAGAACTTTTGAATACATGTATGTCAATTTCAGAGAAATTCAAAAGCTTACACAAGTATTTTGTAATTTTTGACATTCTTTTTGTCCTCTTAAATGCTCTCCTCTACTAGTAACATTGGGTGCCGCTCTCAATAAATTCACCAAAACTTGTATATCACAGCCCTCATGACGGCGTAAGACTTATGTTTCAAACTGAGTTATGGCGGTCGTAGCAGAGAAACATTTCAGCCGCTATACAAACAAATGTCGACATGAACATTTTTGGAGTACGAACTGCCTTGCGGAGAACGTCGAACACCTAGATACGACAGCAAGATGAAACCACGTGTGTATACGTGGATACACAAAAATCCGATGGCATGCAGGTTTTGTAACTTACGCGACAATTTTCCCCAGAAAACTGTGTTTGTGCCTCTAGACATCCTAGATCATCCAGTGAGTTGAGCACTAAAGTAGCAAAACATTGCAGTCGATTTGTTGCAGTCTATACTGTGCGCTGTACCTATGTCCAGACCATGCAAAGTCCAACTGGCAACAAAGTGACCACAAAACATAGGTGTTACTTAGTACTTCGAATCAAAACACCAAGACACCACTCACAGATAATTAATAAAATATGAAAGCGCTGGTAAGAATGGAACTGACCTACCAAAATCTGCACGGGTCACCATGACGGGGCTCGAAGTTCACCCTCTTATAATTGCTCCGTTGACAGATGGATGATTTATCACCCGTCAAGAGTTTACTTTTCGACACGGGCAAAATAGATAAATTGTGCAGATAACAGCAGAGCAATATTGAATGTGTTGAATTTGCTGCAAACGACATATTTTCAATGTAACGATGTAAGAATTTTTTTAAAAGAATATCGCATAGACAGTTTGCTTTTGTGTAAGAATTGTTACAATTATTTCGTCATTTTTTCTGATAATTTCGGTTTCTGTAAATGAGGAAACGGTCTATTGGCAGTCTAGGAATGGACTTCAACTTGTCACAGACAGACCCTAGGAAATCTTACATTCGACTTTTTCAATGACTCGGTTATACATCATTATTGGAGAGGTCCTCATGCATGTTCTACATGTATAAACTATTGTGTGCCGGGGTCTGATCCCAGTTTGTCAGATGACCCTGGGCCACTTATCACTAAATTCCACCTTTAAATAATTGATTTTGAAATGCAGAGGCGAATCCAGGATTTTGAGTCGGGGGGGGGGGACAGGGAAAAGTATTAGCCAGAACTTTGCCCGTCAGACCCCCTTTAATATCGTCACTGAAATGTGTAGATATTGTTCCTGTTTTGAAATAATTAGAAATTGGATTTTGCTGTGTTAGAGACAAGAGTCCAATTTTTTTCTCGACGTCAGATTTCGTAGCACACATCTACTTGGAAGTAATGATTGACACCGAGATAAGAGATCTGCTCTATTCTTTATTGTGGTAAATTGGTAGTCTTCTTCTTGGTAACATAAAACAATGTTGATCGAATTTTTTCTTAACTTCATGTACACTTATTTGGGGGAATCGCAGACCTATTTAATAGTGCCATTGACTATCTACATATCGTTTTCATTTCAACTGTGATTCTGCAGAGCTCCTGAGGGGTACTTTTTCTGAAAACAACTCAGTGTGTTCTACACTTAGAAGAGAGCCATATGAAACTTAATTTGGAAATAGTCTTGAAAATTTTAACTAAAATACTAACAACTAAAATATGGTAGTTCAACAATAATATCACATATTGACATAACACAATAATTAGAGGAATGAAGTACAATAAGCTGTTGCGCAATGTACCTTGTACCTTGTACCTAGGCATTGTCCATCCATTGCAGGATGCAGCCCTCCGACAATGCCTTCCAATTTGTACTGTCTCTTGATCCTCTCATCCATGTTGTGCCTCTCGTCTTCTCGATGTCATCTCTCCATCTGGCTTGGGGCCGTCCTCTTGACCTCTTTCCATATCTTCTAGGTTGCCACTCTGTGCATCCATAACGCTTAATCGTCGTGAGAGACCGTGCGGAGTTGGTATATGGTGCAACTCGTGACGGTCTGGGGTCTACAGAAAACCACAGTTCAACTGTGAGTCTACACCAGTGATGAACGAGGGTAGTTCTTCTTGCTGCGTCAGCTGCTGGTATGCTTATCTCTTTTACGACACACAATGTGTGGCTGGGCAAAGCGTTTTCAAAATAATGTGGATAAATCAGTGGAGTGTGAGACCCCTGAGGTCCCTGTCAAGTTCCCACGGCAATTTTACGTCATGTTTTTGTCCATCTGTTGTCCTGTGCTCTGGCCACGTGTCCGCCCCACTTCCATTTCAATTTCAGAATTGTCTTGATTATGTCCATGACTCCTGTTTGTACCCTTATCTCTGTGTATGGAATCCTGTCTATTAATTTTATTCCAATACTGCCACATAAAATAAAGCAGACATTGTAAATTATTAAAAAACAAAATTGAAAAATTTAAAGCAAAACCAAGAGCAATGAGCGAACAAAACATTAAATCACGTGAAACTATAAGCTGAAATTAAGGTCCCAAGTGTGAAGAATAAGACGGTTAAAAGTCAATTTAACGATCCAGGTACAAACATTTCCCAAAATCGCGTGTTCTTGAATTCTCTTACAGTTATCGCGGAAAATTAATCAGCGTCCCCGGAAAAGTTCTTTAGTTACTGACGGTTTTCTCAGTTGCATTGAAGGCATGAGGGTAAATTCACCTCACAATGAGCGACTCCACGCCCGCAGCCAGGGGGGTTCGAGGGTTTCGAACAAACCCCCCTACGCGGAAAAGGTCCAGCCCTAGCCTATCCGTTAAAGATAGGATACAGATGTACAACACCAAATTTGTTGCAGCTACTCGTACTACTAACTACAATGATAGCTAATTTAGTAAATGTTTTGAATTTGCTTCTGATTCAAAGCGCTTCACGTAATGATCGGGCCGTACCTAGCCATCTTCGCCCGAGTGGTATTTGCGTAGACGACAGGATCGTGCAAACGATTAAAGGAGGCTTTATGTTACTCATCGGCATTGAACACACGTAGTGGTTACATCGTAGGAAAACAAGGGAGTCTAGAAATAAATGACTATACCTAGCTAAGCTAATATAACAGCGAGAGAACTCCCAAAAAGTCACAGTTCGGTGTGAAAGCCTTAAAGTCCTGGTCTCACACGTTGTTAACCATTATTACATGGTTAGAGGATTTTATAAGTATCCAAGAAGTACTTGCCCTATAACTAATACACGATTCGCACCCGAAGAACCACCGCCATTTTGAACTTACCGCGAACCCGGAAGTACAATTCATTCAGGAACCCAGGCTAAGAAAACGCCGTCACGGTGAATGGACGAGTGCCTGTTACCAGCCTGCAAACGGGGATATAATAATCGACAGCGTGCCTTAATTTTAATAAAATCAAAATACGGACAATTTTATTGAATTTGCTGAAGAAATTTGGCGAATGAATTTTGACAGAAATTATTTTGCCGGACTGTCGGGACCGCAGCCTATCGGACCCGGTGCGGATCGAGACAAGACACTGGCGAACGATAACGGCATGCGGTTGCAAGCTGTTTTGTCGAAGTAAAATGTATGTTCAAATCATAAATGATGCATATATTGAAAGGTAGTTGCAGACACTTGCATAAAATTGCAGGCTGGTTACTCCTGTGTCACACTGCCGCGGCTGCCCTTAGGTTAGCTAGCCTCAGTGCCAGCTACCAGTATGAAGGCTATCGTCAAAATACAGCTTGTTAGTAGGCCTAGGCTACCCACAGATTCTCCGTCTAACGTGACTCATGACAGACTTGTGGCCCTGTGGCTGTCACGGGGATTGTGCCATGGCCGTGTCAGTCACCAGTCGGCATGGCCATGGGCATAGACCCTATTCACGCGGCGGCCATTAAGATCCAAAGCGAGGCTCACTGCGATAAACAAAGCGAAAGTAGACATTGCGTGAGTTAAATAGCCGGTCTTTCGAGTCCAACCTGGATATTAAATTTTAATGATGTGTCGACAATTAACCACAGAGACGTAGAAAATTACATTAGAGAAAAAGTTAAGGCGCCAAAGAGTTGTCTGACGAAAGGCTTTAATTTTTATCGGAAAACTAGGTTCGAAACATGAAAAGTAAATATGTCCAAATTGCGGCGATCGTAGTGTTGCGGATTAGGTATTATGCTGAATGCAGGGTTACGTTTTTTCCTGTAAATTGTTGATCAAAATACTTTCGCGGACCAGGTCATCTGCTCGTATTGTTGACGAGTTGAAGACATGTTCGACAGTGGTGTCTGTCATGTGCAATTAGTCACATCTGGTTTAATTTGTTGATCAAGAATATTAACATCAAGCATAGCCTGACCCTATGCACTCACTGGGACTAACAGTTGATTTGTCATTGGTGTGAAAGAATAATTGATGTTATTAAGTATATTTTTATTAAAATAAAAAACCAGGCTCGTAATTGAAAATAAAAATTATTTGACCATTAATGCTTTCTTAGTTGTAATAATTCTTACATCTATTTCATGTGTTAGATTTCAAATATCAATCTGGACCAAGTTGAATGTTAAAATTAAAGCACCTAATTCGTTCGTCCAAAACATAACATCGTTCTAGAACTCAATTTCAGTTAACTCAGCAATCATAGTTATCATGTTTCTGCAGGAGCCTCTTTCGTCCGAGGGGAACGGTGCCAGTGCCTACTGAGAGGCGATTTTTTCGCCGAGTGAGGGCGGGAACAATCTACCTCCCGATCACCATCAATAGCACCCCCGCCCTGTTGCAA
>NMRA01000047.1:58473-72719 GCA_002633005.1 Phoronis australis
AAATCCGTAGTCATGAAAACACAGCCTGGCTGGCCCATTCTCCGGTCGTTACTATGATGCTTAACAACTGACCGACATGCGACAAAATATGATCTAACTTTTCGAAAACATTTATAAATTTTACACGGACATATTTTCCTTCGTCGCGGCAACGGCCCAACGCTTCCGAATCTCAACGTCTTTACAGATTGTGAAGCAGACAGTTGCGTGTCCGTATTTTTTCTAGCCGTTCGCGGAACAACACGGTCTCAGAAACACAGAACTATGCCGATAAGCTAAGAGCTATAGTAGCGAGCCTCGTTTTGGAATGCGCCTCCTGTCGGCGTGAATAGGGTCTATGGGTATGTTTTCCTAAGATTATACCTGCGATCGTACGGGGGAAATTTTGATTTGGAATTCATGGACTGCAAGTATCCAAAAAGCTGACGATCACATCGTACATTCTTCATAGTCCTTCCGCCGGCAGCCCGTCTGTACAGTCAGTAGGCCTAGCCTACACTGCAGACAACAGTGGCAACGGGACTGAGATCGACTAGTCTAACAACCGTAAACAGAGCACACAAAATGAAAGCCAATGTATCATATTAGTGAATAACAGATAATCTGAACCTTTCTGGATCCTTAGGAAACCTAAAAAATGACACGTCTGGGGTTTTCGTGGATGAATTCATGCAGTTTATCGCGCTGCAAAATGCGTCCTTCCCCGTTGTTTTGGCGCTTCCTGGTTGACAGTTGCTTAGTCACCACTTGGCGGCGCTAGTAGTAGCGGTAACAGCGAACTCACAAGTGAACTCTCCTATATCTACTACACTCCTTGCTCGAACTCACGACCAAGCGGACATAGCGCGCGTGCTTTCCCACTGCACCACCACGATTTAACTCCTTAACCGTACTAAGAATATTTTTGGAAGGATATTTTTTATATCTTATACGAATGTATAAATCTGTGTGAGATAGATGACCCTTTGTGCCAACTTTGTGGTATAACCCCAAAAATTCGTGTAGACAGTAGTCTAATTTGTTTGGAACGAGTGGTTTCAAAAGGGTATACGATACGTACACGATTTAGTTGACCCAGATAAAGGATGAATTTAAGATTATCATACCTTTCGTACACGTTTTTAATTTTGCCTCTGAATTACTCATTTTTATGGAATTCAAAGTTCAATACTTTGTTCTTCGAATCATCTAAGAGACAAGAGTACTATAGTCACTCCATTTTTCCAGAACATATTTTCCGAATCTCCTCGGAAAATAAAGGGACGAGGAAAATATATCTATTAATCATTTCCAAATTGTATGTAAAACCTGTTGCGGAATTGAAGTGGGAGAGAGAACTTAGCTTATGCGATGATACTCAGTCTTGGAAAAAAAACATTCTGTAATTTATCATTGTACTTCCGATGTCAAACTCAGGTTATTTCAATTCCGTGTCAACCGCAGACTTATTGGTATAAACTCTTATTTAAGGAAAATAGGTTTTAGTGAATCGTCTTTGTGTTCTTTCTGTGAGCACCACGAAGAAACAATTCTACATTTGTATTGGGAATGCTCACATGTTCCGAAGTTATGGGAATGTTTAAAAACATGGATGACAAATCAGTGCGATTTCCCTCTGCCGTTAAATATGTCTACCGCCTTGTTTGGAGATCCAGCCTGTAGATTAGAAGTCATAAATTTAATTCTTTGCTTAAATGGATTTCATTCATGTAGGCAAAGACTGCAAAAGGCTAATCTCAATTTTCAGTCATTTTTAGGTGAGGTGCGTCATTACCACAACCTGGAAAAAATTACTTATAATTACAAATTGGATCCAGAGAGATTCCAGGCAAGGTGGTCTTCTTTTTTTTGCCTAGCAACTAGCTTTTATAGGGTTCGAATTCATATTGCTGTACAACTATGTACTGTTCTGTCGAATTAATAAATGTTTCATTTCAAAAAAAAACATTCACGGTGTACGTTCACAGCTATTAATCGTGCATCACTGAAATTTGGTTGTTCCTGTCTTTTTAGTGGACTTTTGTCTCGTTGTCGACATTTTGTATTAGTTTTTGTTCTCTGAGGCGGTCTTTTTTTGCTCACATCGTCAAATGCTCGAGTCCCCCCAACCCCCACCCTGGGTGCGCCCACATTTTATAAAGGCAGCGCGGTTAAACGGGAACCCTTTCCTTTGTCGGGAACTTCCACAAAAGTACCATTTTGTAGATTTTTTTATCTATAGCACTCCTCTTTTATGAGTTATGAACATACAGAACGCGGATTTCTTAAAATTAAAATGAAAAAGTCTAGACGTTTAACTCCTAAAATGTACTTATATACGCACACATGCTCAACCGTCAAGTGCGCCGTTTCGTAGCGACTTTGGTAGTTAGCAACCAACGAATTTGGGCGGCACGTGCAATAAGCATAAGCAGCTCATGCATTTCTTAATATTCTACCGATGTGAATTCCATAAAAGCTTCCATATTCATGTGTTTTTATGACACGCGTGCAACAACTAGAACTTAACATTCGAACACCACTTTGCTGGGCCTGCGTTTCCGTTGTCTAGTCACTAATTACCTTACAAGTTTTTGGTAAGAACAAATCGTTGGACAATGAAGAACCGATTTAGTACGCATTTATTACTAATTAATAAATAAAAATGTCACCTGTACATAATTTTCCTGGAGATTTGTAGCTTAAGTCAGTTCAGTTATTCCTCTGAAATGATGTCGAGATTGGAATATCCGTGCATTCTAACATTTATCGGTCGCTCGACTGATCGTAGAATTCTGGCGAACCCAACAAGCGTCCGTGACGGGAGAGGAGGGCGGCGGGTTGACTTCGCTTCTAAACCAGCACTGTTTGTGAAGAAAGGCTTTTGTATCATGTAACGACAGACACTGACGTGTTTTCGCTTCTAAGAATAACTGCAGAAGTAAAAGAATTTTTTCCAAGGGTGGACAAGAGTTTAAATAACGTTAGGTTTAAAGGAGAATGCCACCCGATTTAATTAAATTTTTAACGTCTTAATCGGTCTATATCCACGTCGCCTCTTATACGGTTGACCTCACTTTGCCGAGAGGTGTCGCGTTAACCTGTGAGGAAGTTGAGAAGCGACGCAGAGGCGTCAGTGTTTGTCTCTAGAGTGAATGCCGTTTATATTGCGGTGCATCGGTTTCCGCTTGTCCGAACTATGAAGCTGCGAACAAATCGGGTATATCGTTTTTTTTTTTTTTTACTTCCTCGAGAGTCCGAAATGCTTAGGAAGTGGCTCCTGGCAGTGAAGAATGAAAGGTATGCTGTTAATAGCAAGTTTGAGGCCGTGAAACATCTAAGTCTGTGGCCGGCATTTCGTCGACAGTGATTTCTCTTACGAATTCCGGCTTACCAAAGAACTATCCATAAGTTCCGTTGTCTATGCATGTTCACGGCGCCTCTCTAATATTTCTTGATCAGTGTATTCCGGCTCGAACTGATAGCCTGAGAAACCTAACGATCCGACCCCTGAAGTCTTCGTCGGATGAGCTCTTGACTAAGTCGGGATTGGCGCAGGGCGAGTTGCCATGTAGACGTTTATTATTCTGCGTTCTGTTTCACAATGAATTCACTGATTCTCATCTTAAAATGATCCTAAACAATGCTTATATGAAACTGAAACAAAGCCTGTCTCATTAGATACAATTTGTAATGCCTTAAAGTGCTCGTGAGTGCACATGTTTTGAGAAGCCAGCAATGAATAAACCGCTGCGTTACCAGCTTTTGATGCCGGCAACAAAGGTAATTGACCGGGCACCAAGGCCATGTGAGCGCATGCTAATTCAGTGTTTGCTTGACAGAAAGCTGTTGTACAGAATTTGTTGAATGCACGACACTTTTCATTGTTCACGGTCTTTATTCCGTTGCGTTCATACTTTCTGAACAAAACTCTACTCTCTACTGAACATAGATACAGTAACTGACCTAGCGACATAATTAAAAGACACACGATATTTCGAAACATACTTGTTTCATTCTCAAGTGAAGATAAAATGACGCAGTAATGCCACCACAGAGTATAAGCTGATGACACACACAGTGAGACACGGCGGGTGTGAAATACTGCAAAGAATGACTAATGAATTGGGGTAACAGGAAAGTCACGCAAACAAGTGTAACGTGCGGCGCGACCCTGTTTGAGCAGCACGCGTACATACATGTACGCGCCATTTCCGAAAAATTGTGATACCTCTCGAGAGTTTTTCTGAAACTGGGCTTTCTGATAA
The DNA here is from genome assembly GCA_002633005.1 of Phoronis australis. NCBI lineage: Eukaryota > Metazoa > Phoronida > Phoronidae > Phoronis > Phoronis australis. The sequence goes on from NMRA01000047.1 coordinate 62,721, forward strand.
TAAAATAGGAAAAACTTTTAATGAAATGAAACCACTTGCGATTGTTATGACATGTACGTAACCTCACATTTGTTTGAATAACATGGAAATTGGCAAATAGGTGAAGCAATGGCGCCAAAGAGCGCATCGCAAATTTAGCAGCTAATTGCCGGTAACTGAAGAACGTCAATTTTCGAACACCAGCGTAAATAATTTAGTTTACCCAAGGAAGAGTAAGAATTTTTTAATGAGGCATCATTAATTCTGGCGGCGACAGGCCCGATGAATTACATACGCGACAGAAGCCGGAGGAAGTGAAATTAATCCGACGGAGTGACGTCACCCAGGCCATTAAGCCGACGAACTGACGTCACCAAGGCCAGTACAAAACTGGCCACCCTCCCTCCGCATCCGCGAAAAAACGGCCCGCGAGACAAAAATAGAAAACCTTGAATCCAAATAGGTGGCCGGTCCAATACCTGGGCGCAACGAAGGTTCGTAATGGAGCGAGGGAGACGGAGTTTGTGCAAACGATGCATTCTATATAGTAGATTGTCACATGTTAGGGAAATCTTTATTTAGAAACAAAGAATATAAATCGGTAAATAAAACAACAAGAATGGATCAACTGAAATTTGAAATTTTCGGATGTAACAACTTCCTTTATCAACAAAAACAGAAATAAAGTAAAATCAAACACAAAATGACAATTGAAAATCCTATTTCCTCATCCCCCTATAATTTCTTGGAGAAAATGTAAAAATCTAAAGAATTATTTAGTTAAAGCTAATATCGACTGACAAACCTATTGGCAACACACAATGTAACAAAACTAGGTGTAAAATGTGTAACTTCATCAACGATAGCACTTTTTTCCAGTCTTCCCAAACCAATGAAAACTTTGAAATAAAACATTATTCTGATTGCACCACCAACAATTTTATTTACCTTAAAACTTGTAAAAAATGTTCTATCCAATACGTAGGACAAACTCAACATAATCTACAAACTCGGTTTCGTAATCATAGATTTAACATAATACATAAAAACATTTCTGATACTATAGGTAATCATTTCAATTCCAAAAACCATAATATTCAAGATCTTTCTGTACAAATAATAGAAAAACTCCAACACCCCAGTACCCCTCACAGACTTAAAAGAGAACAATATTGGATAGACAAACTGAATACAATAGAACCTCATGGATTGAACATAAAAGCTTCTTAAAATATGTCATTGAATTTTTTACGCAAAAATGTATCATTTTCATTACACCATATCTTATATGTCAATTGTCATTTTGTGTTTGATTTTACTTTATTTCTGTTTTTGTTGATAAAGGAAGTTGTTACATCCGAAAATTTCAAATTTCAGTTGATCCATTCTTGTTGTTTTATTTACCGATTTATATTCTTCATTTCTTGAAACAATAGTATCCTTGGGAGGATCTGGATCGCCTTATTTAGTTTCAGATATATATTTTCTACGTTATTTAGAAACACAAATACATTATTCAAATCATTGTTACTGTACAACCGTTGCCCTGACGGTCTGTAGAAGGGGAACTCGACTTCGTATGTAGATTTTCAGTTTCGTGGCTAAATTCCCATAAATAATTACATCAGTGCACATTAATTCTTTGGCTCACTATTATAGTCTTTTCGTGACTGGAGGTTTAGTTTCCAACTCAAGATGGTTTATGTTCGTGCCAGTACCGGCGGCCGCGACGGGCCTGATCGGGTTCCGAGGCACTGGCCGGGATAACAAGCGTTTCGTGTGTTTAGAACTCAAAAAAGTCACAAGTATAAACAACACGGATCTAGGTTCTCCTGTCTGTATTTCACAAAAGAATACTTCCAATTTATCTCCGAACAGACCCCAAACTCCTGCTACGGACCTTGGTAAATTGTCCTGCCGAACTGTGTAGGCTACAGTGTGTCCAAATACCAGTAAATCCGTAACAGCGAAATAAAACAACACGTTTTTTTTAAGAACTCAGTGTATTTTTAAGGGTTTTACATCGAAGTTTGATGATTTTTGGTGTTAAACGATGAATTCAAGCGATAAGCTGATACCACTAACCCGTGTTGTGAACTGCTGAACAGACTGCGTGTGAAACCAATTACGTCATTGAATAATTTCAACACCTCCGTCTGCCGTCAGGTGTCAGGTAACGCAACCGAACCTACCGTTATCGAGCAGAACTTCTCGATCTAAATTGATACAAAATGGGTTGTTTTGGGTGGCATTCTCCTTTAACATATGCATATACACATGCGCGTAGGCCTAGACCCGAAGGACTTGTGCAAACGGTTTTTTTAAAGAGTTCCCTCCGTGACCCTGTGTCTCAAAAAGAATTTTATAAACACATTTTAAGAGAGATAAAAATCTTTAGTATACCTGTTGCCACACTTTGTTCAGCACATTTCAAAGAATCGTGTTTCGACCAAACACAAAAGCGACGTTACCTTATAAGTGTATTTGCAAATTTTATAAATAGCGAACAAACTTTCTGCATTCTAGGGCGAATGGTGCCATAATGCACTGGACACGTAGTTTTATGCATTGTGTTAAGACCGTGCTTATTTCATCTTCTATTTTGTGAATATTGACCAGCCCTTAGTTCAGTTGGTTGTGGCTCACATGTGTGTCTGCAGCATTTGTCGTGCAAGTGAGGCGAGTTCATACGGCCTCAAAGTCAACGAAAGTTCGCTAAGTGGGAAATCTAATTCATTGTCTGATTCTTCAAGTACTTGAGTGTGATGGCCTTATCCACTCTCTTCTGTGTGTGCATACCAAATGTCCAGTTCCCGCTCAAAACGTTCTTCTGATCTGCTGTCAAGTGATTACTCGCCTTCCACCCATTACATCATTTGGTGGGAAACTTGGAAGTAACTAATTTTCTTCATAGAAATCACGACTATTTGCTATCAAAAGTGCTTATTCAGTTTATTTTTATGGTATTAATTTCATGTTATCGAACTAAAACTCAAAAACTAAGAAAATGCATGATGGGAACTCTTTAAAATGCATTATTTCAGATACATGGGCGAGGGCCAATTTAATGGTGCAAGCAGGCCTGCGAAAATACTTAAGAACGATTAACTGAGAGTTGGACATCCGCTGCTGCTAATTACAGCAATTAGCGACAATCATGAATCGGCTCAATGATATCGATGTTCTAACAATTTTAACAGCTGAAGAAATCACTGCCCTAGAAATGGACGAAACGAGCGGACGTGTCCTGCTGCTGGCGGTGCTTTTAAGTTCCATTTGTTGGACGGTCTCCCTCGCTAATTGCCTGATGTGGAGAGACAAAGTGCTGAACAACAAGAAGACTCAGAGTTTGTCTAATGCCACCACAGTGGATTTCTGGTCTTGCGGTATCCGCCAGATTGAGAGAAACGCCTTCACCAATTTGTTGCAGGTAAAATATCTCAGTCTGACTGATAATCACCTATCGCAAATCGTGGATGGACTTTTTAGGACATTAGTAACACTTACAACCTTGGATTTGAGTCATAACCAAATGCATATTTTAACAGGACAAACTTTGGATGGATTGCTTAACTTAGAAATTCTCGATCTTGCAAATAATTTCGTGTCATCTTTGTTTCAAGACATATTTAGTGGAACACCCTCGCTAAAAATACTTCGTTTAAATCACAACTTCGTTACATCATTGGATGGTAATTCATTTGGCAGTAGCTTGTCCAGTCTCGAAAAACTCTTTATTGGAAGCAACAAGATTTCAAGGATAGCAAGTGGAACATTCAGCAGATTAAACACATTGAGGCATCTTCATCTCGAGAGCAACAACCTAACTGCAGTGCACGGGCACGCCTTTGATGGACTGGGAGCTTTGACTACTTTGATATTGCGAAACAATTCCATGACTGAGATTCGTGGCCTGGTGTTTCCGTCTTTGCGGTTCGTGGATTTAACTCAAAACTATCTACGGACACTGGAAGACGCTTTCGTTGTTTCTAAACAATCAGTTAGTGTGGACCTGGCCTTCAATTGGATTTCAGAAATTGAAAACAATGTATTTTGCTCCCAGTTGTCGGTTGACATACTGAGGCTGTCTTCAAACAAGCTGAAAATGGTAAAAAATCATATGTTCGCTTGCCTGAAATCTACACAAGCTCTTTCACTGTCAGGCAATAGAATAGCATCAATAGAACAAGGGTCGTTTTCTCACATGAAGAAACTTGAGTATCTACGTCTTTCTTATAATCGAATTACAATCGTTAGACGTGGAATATTTAATGGTTTGTTAAGTCTAACATTCCTGGACCTAAGTTTCAACGATATAATCTCTCTTGGTGATCAATCTTTTGGAAATCTAACGGCTCTAAAATTCCTTTACCTGAATGGTAATAAGATTTCCACTCTAGCTTTTGCGGATTTCATAGGTCCTAAAACACCTGTAGTGCTGGCAATGGACGGTAACCCAATTAGTGACATGCAAATCACTACTGCACTGGCTTTTAAAGATTTTCGAGTTGACATCATTGACATGAACGTGACGTACAATGCGTCATATCTTGCAAATGTTAATAAGCTGAAAGTGAGAGGAAATCATGCTGTTTCTCAGATGTTTGTTGCAAATCTTCGAAACCTCATTAGTCTTGATATGTCGTGGTGCAACATATCTGATTTGAGTGAACAACCCTTCAAATTGCTTCGTCGACTTAGAACCCTGACACTTGCTAGAAATCAACTAAAACACGTATCTTCTTACATGCTTGAAGGGCTTGAATCTTTGAGAACATTAATTCTTTCGCATAACGACATCGTGGCAATTGCAGAAAACACATTTCTGGAGCTGAAATCACTGGAAGAGATACGTCTGACAGGGAACATGATTATTCGCATAGGAACTAATGTGTTACCTACAAACATCAAACGACTCTACCTGGAAGAAAACAACGTCAGAACGTTTTCTTCCTTCATTGTAACTGCACTTACGTCTCTGAACCTAAGTTATAACAACCTCGGCCGTGTAACGAACAAAATGCTCGCAGGACTGCCGAACATTTACTTTTTAGACATGTCCCATGCACACATTGACTACATAAGTGAAGACGCCTTTTACAGTCTGACTTCTCTACGGACACTGGTTCTATCTGGAAATAAAATTCTAGTAGTACGTCAGTCTGTGTTCGGTTCCCTTATATCATTGAAATCGCTTGAACTGGATCATTGTGGCATTAAAAGAATTGAGGAAGGGGCCACGAAAAATATGAACAGTTTGCAGCATCTGTATGTTCGCAATAACAGTATCCAGGCTATACCACTGGATATACTAAGGAGGGTTGGTGGCCCAGTACAACGATTCTTCTTCTTTGTGTCAGACAACCCACTTGAGTGTAACTGTCTGGTGCGTTTCTTTCAAGCATGGGTCTACCGAATGAAAAAACTGTTCATAGGGAAAACTAGCAATCTGAAAAACATCGCCATCCCTACATGCAACTCCATAATTGAAACTCGATCAACCATTGAGTCATTCGTATCCTCTGATTTCGTCTGCCATAAGCCTAGTTCTCCGGTTGTGGAAGTCAAACAAGACGCCCTCAAGGTTTCCATTAAGTGCACGTCTTACGGAGATCCAAATCCGACGATTACACTCAAAGGTCCTGAAGGAAACATGTTGAATTATTCTACTGTAGTGAATACTACCGAAACTGTCGCGGAGTCGAGTATTCCAGCAGATGAATTTGTTGAAGGTAACTACTCATGCACGGCTGCAAATTTTATAGAACAATTATCAAGCGTAAAATTGATTAAAGCCACAAAGAAAAGCGAAGACGGGAAAGATAAACCAAAGAGAAATGGCATACCTTTCGAGACCAGTCTAGAAATAGTCGGTGTCTCCACTTTTGTAGTAGGGTGTGCACTAATTGCAGGCGTCATTTTGTCGGTCTGCATCGTGCGTCGGTACAATGGCCATCCTAGTTCATCGAGAACTGGCGCCGCACAGAACCAGAGTGAAGTGGGTGATACTCGAGTCTAACAACCATTGAGTGCTACGGAAACTGATTCCATAGCCGCGCCTCTAAATTCCAGCCCCGATCTTCAGTCTCTGAGCCCAGCAGACACCAAATCCAAAGTATCGCTACCTTAAACTTCACACTAGAACCAAAATGCCCTGTTGGCCAACTGCAATTGGGGGCCGGATTCCTCATACGGACTTCATTCTGGGTAATGGATCACATCTCCAGGACTGAGTTTGGCCATGATGTATTCATTATTGTCGGTGTGGGTGGACCTTAATGGTGCAAGTCATAGATACAAACATGGATAGATTTATTTCCAAAATTTTAAATAAAATATGTCGCACCAAGTAAAACGCATTCAAAGGTAACAATACTGACACATGAAATGCGAGTTTTATATAGACAAGTCTACCGATTTTTTACACCATGGCCTTCACTTAAATCCGATCATTAAAGTTCTGAAGCATAGTACTTTTTAAAATTACACATTATTACCGATAACAAGGAATCAATTAACAAAAGAAATAAAGGTAAAATCCAAAAATAAGCAAAGAATGTAATCTACGGGTATTGCTACTGTGCGTTTGTTTGCTGGTCCAGGACTGAACATTTTTCCATAACATAATGCATGTTCTTGTTCAGCAAAGTACTAAACTATAAACTATCATGTCACATCATATCATATTAATTCATACGCATAGGCTTCAACATCTTCAACGTTCCTTGAACCTCAGCATCCATCAGCACTTCTTTCAAAACGACCTTCAAGCCGTGTGTTGTCCACGCTTATCCGCGGGAGTGTTTCCTGTAGACAAAATGGGTTCCATTTCTAGTTGTTTCATGGGATTTGGGACGTAGTCATTCTAAGTTTCGCTGAATTTTTATTTGCATTGTCTGTCTGCTGGTACTTGCACTCCCTTGTGTTTTGTTATTCATGCGATTTTCAAACAAAAGTTAATTCAGTTGAACATTGCAATGAATTTACGGGATAGAAAATCAGAGATCAGAAATACGGTCTCCACGGCACGACGTGACCACACCCTTCAACGTCCAACACATTTACCTGCTCTGCTGATCATTATGTTTTAGGTCAGGTGAAAAGGATTGGCAGATCCAGAATTTTAAAAGCGGTGCTCCTAATGTTTAATTTATGACGGGGAGAGCACCAGCGTCTAAGCGTCCCTGAATCCGTCTTTTTGTAAACATCTGACTTAGGAAACGGTTACTCAGGGTCAATAAGCTTTAAAATGGTTGTCTCCCCCTGGTCGCGACACGTTTCCTAATTACACGGCGAGGCCACCACAATTCTTCCCAGTCACACATTTTAAGTCACACGTTCTTTCATCACTGTTTCAAGCTAGTTCCACCTGATCACCCCTTTGCAAAGCTGTTCATAGGCTTTTGGAGACTTGTCGTGACGTGATGACACCTGTATTTAGCCTAATGAATAATTTGTCACTCTCAATGACAGAACCGAGCTTGCTAAAATTTCAAGTGACGATTTTGGTACCGTAAATGCGCCGACTGTTGATCTTGCACAGCATTTCAGTGGAATTATTAAAATTACGAGGAAGTCAAACTATTCTGTGCCATCGGTATCTTGAAGAACATCGTGGCAAAGTTATACGTCTCGTCATTTATTATGCAGCGGAAAAGTCAACTTTTAACACGCGGAAACTAATGTTAGTTCAGTATTTATTACATGAATGACTTGTACACAACTGCCTTTGTCTGTGGCTGAAATCGAGCTATGAATAGGATACTTTAGGTTTTCACCCATTTCTTGATCATGAAACATATGCGTATCAGTGATTAACAAGTTTCAATCTCGGAACAACCAATATACATTACAATCGTCAAATTTAAAGACGTCCTTGTTAACTTGTCAATGCTTTTGAGTCCCGGATTTGTAAACTGTTAAATTGTCCAAAATGTAATTAAGAAGCCAATCAATCATCTGCTCTGTTTTTAAACGGTTGATTGGCATGTGTGGGCACTTTAATTTGCTACAAACATTCCTTCAGCTCTCGTGACGTCATAGGGCGCTCAATTACCACTTGTTGTCGGCTCGTAACAAAGAAAGTTGTGTTACACATTTCTGTGTTAGTAAAAAACGTCATTAACTCAGTTAAAATGATTTTCGGCATTTTTCAAGAATATTCTCAGGAATGTTTCTGGAATTTTATGTAAAATTATTAATCGAGTGAACACAACATCGGTCTCGGTCGAAATGCAGAATGATGTCTCACGGTATAATATTTCATATACGCTATGATTTGTGTATGTACACGCAAGGTCATCATTATCACTAATCTAATTCATTCCATTCCACGCAGTCACTCTTACATTTTTGTCGAATTGTATGTTGCACTAGGAACAATAATCCCTTTTAAATATCCAAATTAAGCAGTTCTAAAGTTGGGTAGATTTGGCTGAGAGTTACATAAGCGGCCAGTCAACAACATCTGTTAAACAAAAATGGCCAAACTTGCTAATGTTTTCATCAAAGTAGCGAAACTTTATTTTAACACCTGTTGCCATTTCTTGGGTCCATATCGGTACACCTCAATTAACCTTAATTCTCCTCGCCCCAGCTCATACTCACCTGTCTCAATGTTCCCATGTTGTTTTCCACGCCAATGTTCGTCACTTGAAATATTAGATTTACTTTGTGTTGTTAAATTAAAAATGCTCGCAATTTAATAAGGAATTTAAACGAGGTATTGATGTTATGCAGTGTTCCTTATTGGGAAAGTATGAATAATCTGGAACCAAAGTAGTGAATCTGTATCATCACAATAAGGAGGTTTATTGATGTCTTTTTAAAAAAACATGTGCATCCCTGTTACAGCTATAAACGGTTTGTCAATCTTTGATCAAATCCATTGTAAGCATTGCCAGTTTGGTTATACATCTCTGTTTTATTACTTCCACGGTAGTATAAAAATGCTTGAAATTGTAATTCCAAATTCCACTACCAGGTGACGCTCATCAGTTTGTCCTAGATTTGAATTTCTATGTGAAAAAATAAAAAGTCTACGTGTTTGATGACAATGTAGTATCCCCCTTGTGGACATCTAATTCCATTGTTTTTAAAAGTGCTCTAGTCTGTATCCAATTTACAGAACTAGCAACATTTAAATTTCAAATTTTACGGATATTTAAACACCGGGACGTTTTAGTAAAATACTATAATTGATGACGTCATACCACTGTTTGATTTTTGATTATTTTGATTGTTTCCATAATTTTTCTCCGTATTCCTACACATTGCAATGTTACCAGCTTCTCTGAATTTCCTCAACCATTAACGTACTTAAAGATGTTTTTGCATGCTCCTAACTATGCTCATGTATAGCAGGAACCAAATGACAATGCAATTTGAATATCGTTTATTCTAAACAAAGTGCGGTAGTTGTATTCATTGACAACTTGTAAATGTGAAAATAAAATATCCGCAAAAAGGTGACATTTGCACTAATGACTTACCTTAGAGTCTCACATTGCCCGCATCATACAGTGTTATTCCGCTTCACCAGGTCTCGATACTTACTGGGGATGGTTGAGTGACATACGGCATATCATTTTCAACACAAAACTCGCAATTTTCAACGTACTTCATATTCACATCGTCGCTATATCTTGTGTTTCTAACTAATGGGGCTATTCGGAGAATTCTCCTCGCGATGTCGCTGCTGTACTAGTGGTGATTGAATTGCGCATGCGTGGCTGTCTGCATGTAAACAACTGGTAAAAGATGGAATTTTTATCAAAATACGTCGTCGCGCTAAGCCTTATTACTGCTAATTTCCCTGGTGCAAGTCTTCGACATGTGGCCACAAATTCCCAAAAGACCTAAGGTCACTGTATTCGTGGACAATTGCGGTCAACAGGGTCAACTAACTAACAAAAAGTGTGTGAATGCTGAAGTCCCGTGTGTGCTCTATGACTATGCAGTTCCCGGCATTCGGAGACTACACAACATTACTTGGTAAGTTTTTAGCAATCAGTTTCTATC
>NMRA01000047.1:72784-104462 GCA_002633005.1 Phoronis australis
TAATGTTTTCATCAAAGTAGCGAAACTTTATTTTAACACCTGTTGCCATTTCTTGGGTCCATATCGGTACACCTCAATTAACCTTAATTCTCCTCGCCCCAGCTCATACTCACCTGTCTCAATGTTCCCATGTTGTTTTCCACGCCAATGTTCGTCACTTGAAATATTAGATTTACTTTGTGTTGTTAAATTAAAAATGCTCGCAATTTAATAAGGAATTTAAACGAGGTATTGATGTTATGCAGTGTTCCTTATTGGGAAAGTATGAATAATCTGGAACCAAAGTAGTGAATCTGTATCATCACAATAAGGAGGTTTATTGATGTCTTTTTAAAAAAACATGTGCATCCCTGTTACAGCTATAAACGGTTTGTCAATCTTTGATCAAATCCATTGTAAGCATTGCCAGTTTGGTTATACATCTCTGTTTATAACTTCCACGGTAGTATAAAAATGCTTGAAATTGTAATTCCAAATTCCACTACCAGGTGACGCTCATCAGTTTGTCCTAGATTTGAATTTCTATGTGAAAAAATAAAAAGTCTACGTGTTTGATGACGATGTAGTATCACCCTTGTGGACATCTAATCCCATTGTTTTTAAATGCGTTCTAGTCTGTATCCAATTTACAGAACTAGCAACATTTAAATTTCAAATTTTACGGATATTTAAACACGGGGACGTTTTAGTAAAATACTATAATTGATGACGTCATGCCACTGTTTGATTTTTGATTATTTTGATTGTTTCCATAATTTTTCTCCGTATTCCTACACATTGCAATGTTACCAGCTTCTCTGAATTTCCTCAACTATTAACGTACTTAAAGATGTTTTTGCATGCTCCTAACTATGCTCATGTATAGCAGGAACCAAATGACAATGCTATTTGAATATCGTTTATTCTAAACAAAGTGCGGTAGTTGTATTCATTGACAACTTGTAAATGTGAAAATAAAATATCCGCAAAAAGGTGACCTTTGCACTAATGACTTACCTTAGAGGCTCACATTGCCCGCATCATACAGTGTTATTCCGCTTCACCAGGTCTCGATACTTACGGGGGATGGTTGAGTGACATACGGCATATCATTTTCAACACAAAACTCGCAATTTTCAACGTACTTCATATTCACATCGTCGCTATATCTTGTGTTTCTAACTAATTTGACCACTCAATGCGAGAGATAAGGAATTAGCGCGCAAGTTCTACTGTGAGACCACCTTACTTTTGTGATAGATTAAAAGGTAGAGACCCAGCAATAACCAAACAACCGACGGCAGTACCATACCTACACATGTAAACTGTATAACGTGAATATTAGACATCCACTTGATCAATGTCAGCAAAAAAAATAAACCTAACACTGGACTTACATTTCAACTGAGTGACAATGTGTCCTCATCGCGAGGACTTTCATTTGCAACTGTCGTGGTGGTGATGACGCAGTCGGCGGGGATTGAAACACAACCGGCGGCCCTAGGTCCTGGAGAGTTGGACTCTTAATCCGCCTTGGTGATTGAAAGATGGGCATTGAAGTCGTTTGTAGATAGATTCCTTAACACCGCGTTTGAACCAATTTTCCTCATGATCAAAATTGCGTACATCACTGGTGTCGAAGTTCTCAATCCCACCGATTGTGCAGACAAGTGTGACAAAACTTCTTACAGACCCTCACATTTACAAACGTGTGAATTACAACCCTACATCAGTGAACTGCATAAATCAGGTACCATCTCTGTCACCTTGAAGTTCAGACTGGCTCCACCAACTGAACCTACGGTACCCACTTTTTTGGTTTACCCAAGCTCCACAAACCGGAACCTATACTTGTAAGTCCTTTTATACATGTAAGTTCGATAGGGTCGGTGACCTACAACATAGCCAAGCGTGTCGCTAGTATCACCGCCCCTCCCCTCGTTGGCAGTAAAGAACACCACATCATGAAGACTCTGGCATTCGTGAGGAAGATTGAATGAAAACGTAACCGTTCGAGAAGATGAGGTGTCCACTTTATACGACGTTTGAGGTCTATTTACTCTATTTACCAGTGTCCGTCCGGATTATGCTCTGGCCTCTGTGAAGAGAGTCTTAGATCTGGATGACGCTGTGTCGCACAGACAGGATAGCACAGGCTGATGTTGATAATATCAGTAAACTATTGGATTGTGTCAAAAAGACTACAGAGTTCTCTTCCAATGAGCAATGTTACTTACACCTTCATGGGTATGCTATGGGCTCTAGAGTTTCCCCCATAGTTGCCAACCCATATATGGAAGACCCTGAACGGAATGCTCTGGACTGCTGATCTTTTGGTTGAGGTACGTCGATGACACAGACGTGATTCTCAAGAAATTTGAGTTGAGAATTTTTTTTTGATTTCATCAATCACAGAGATTCTAACTTCAAGTTTACACAAGAACACAAGGACAACTCGCTAACATTCATAAATTATCTTAATAGCCTCAAGTTTGTCTCAAACCACCCACTGATCCACAAATTGGGGATTATTCGCACATTTAATTACATGGTCAATGTTGTTCCCATTCCATGAACAGACTTCTCTTGCGCTCGAGTGCAGAAGAAAAATATTGAGATGTGGCTTCCTTTTCACAGAGCCAATCCCCCATGACGATTGTTCTATTCACTGCAATAACATCAGGGTTGTCCTTCATTTCCCGGGTTTCGGACAGAATTAAATCTCGCTTGAGAAGGTTTGACATTGCCGAAGCTTTCAAACCCGTCAACTCTCTCAGGAGTCAACTAGCTGGTTTCCAGGAAAAAGGATTCCAAGGTGGTTTATGGCTTTATATGTGAGATTAACAGGTGTAATGGGCCGCACGTGGAAGAAACCAGGTAGTCTCTCAAAAGCACAATGTACGTGAACACGCATAATTCCGCCGTTTTCACTCACATGAACACTGGAAGACATTCATATGGCCTCAGTGATGTAGGCATTTTTGATCGTAAGGAAAATTGCTTGAAACGTGGTGTTAAGGAATTTATCTACAAACGTGTTGAATAGCCCTCTTTTAATCATCAAGACGAATTAAGATTCCTCCTCTCCACGAGATGACACCGCACGCTGCTTTCCATTCCCCCCATTATGTCATCAGCCGAATACCACCCCGATACTTGCTGGTGAAAGTCCTTGCGATGAGGACGCAACGTCCCTCAGTTGAAATGTAATTCTGGTGTTAGTTTTAATGTTGTGCTGACATAGTGCGCCAACTTTAACGCCGTGTCACTACACTTCTTGTTCAAGTGCAATGCACGTCGCTGATAGAGCATTCTCATGTATTTCCTAGCAACCAGATCTATTATTTGAGAATGCGTTCATTGCACTCGTTGATACGAGTGCCTTACAATCGTCGCTGTACAATGCATGAGTGAATCCGTATGTCGCCGATAGAACACGCAGGAGAACGTCCGTTCGCTGGTACCCTCGGCAAAATCTCAATCATAGCTTAACACGAGTACCAGAGTATAAACATCCGTAACGAGAAACATCTCGGGGTTCACTTGTATTGGTACAACGAAGATTGCACTGCAGTCGCAATGAAAGAGTATAATGCTTGTGCTCTCAAAAGAACCCACACCCGCAGACTGATCTCAATTTCAGTTCCTTGTTCTCGGCTTGCTGCGCAAATTCAAAGTCTTCGCCCCCATTTCTTAGTCAGTGATATCAACTTTTTCACAAAAAACTCACGCCTGTCAATCAGATCGAATGTTTTCTGTAACAAAGGAATGTACAATAGAACCTTTTGTATCTGAACGATATAAGTCAACCAATGACTGAAGAAGAAAGGTATGTTTGCGGCTCTGCAACCTTTCCGAAATCCAGCTTCTAGTGTCCTCAAAGTACAACCCCTTCTATAACGAATGTGTATCTAATACTCAATGTAACTTGCAGTAATGATATGTAAAGTCTTGTTTTAGGTAAGGTGGTAAACTTTCCTGTGATAACCCTGGTGTCCACCTGGGCAAAAAAAGTATTGCCTCGGTTATTTTTTTTAAATGTTTTGACCAGTTTATGGGAAAAGTTTACAAAAAAGACTGGCGTTGTTTCAATCAAATGTCCCTCAATGTTCCACTAATGCCTACTCTCACATGTTTCTCAAACTTTCTATACTTTTACATGTTTACTACGCTATAATTATCGTGAAACTGGTGCATTTTGTTCACGAGCTTTGCGTTGCATGGAAGATGAGTATGAAAAACAGACAACACAAAAGTAGTGATGCACAATTTACTTATTTGAAATATGCCTCTAGTAAAGTGGATTATAGTGTAATCTAGGAACCACATTCAATCTCAAAAATAAGTTTCATGAAAAATAATTCAGAAGTCTGGCATTACGCTCCAAATAACTATTTCTGAAAATAATTAAGTCTTACTTGATGCTTATTAGTCAAACCAATCATAAACTTGGTTCCAGAAACAAACTTAAAGCTCGCTTTGGTAGAATGTAGAAGATACCTTTACAACAATCTCGATATCTAGTCCTCAAATACGCGAATACAAAACTGTAGCAACGCTCCAAAAATTTCATGACATGGTTACATTTCCATGCTGACTACCGAGCGACAAAATGTTGCATAAAACCGAAAAAATGTGGAACTTGTCAACAAGCTAGCTGCGTCTATTACGTAAGCCTTCTAGCATTTAATTTAACTATGTACCTATCTTGCATGTATGTACATGTATTTTGGGGTAACGCCATCTACTGTTCAAAAGTGAAGGCAAGCAGAAATAAATCTGCGAAATACGCGGGAACGTCGCGTCATGGCATATTGTTCTACGTCACAAACATTACAAAAAATTATCTGGTTTATGTGAGTAAACGGTGCAGGACGAAAATATGATTGAATTAGAAGAATTGGGGGAAACCCTGAAGGAAAAATTTGAAGACATCGCTTCTCGTATGAGGTAGTTATAAGAGTAGGCCTATATCGTACTTAATGTGCCTGTAGTTTGTTTGCTAAATCCTTATATTGATCGGTTTTTACGAAAATCTCTCCCATGCATGTCAGTCTTAAAAATGCTCTTGTCATTTCATACTCATTTGCTTGAAACTTCAATGGCCATTATAAACCTGTAGCGTTATCAATTATATTATAATACCACTGTCAGTTAATTGGAACCACGGTCCCCATCAATGAACTTTAATACACATCGATTTTCAAAAGCGTACCACCTGTACTAGACATTAATCTTGAGCTTCATCATTCCTTTGTCAACACTAACATTGCTAACAATACATGTATACAATGACCACTGCATCAAAGATTTCAAGACACTTGCATAAAATAAAACATAGGTTTAAGAAATAGTCAAAGGTTATAAAACTAATTCATCATTATTTTCTTCATCCTTATCCCCATTATTCCCATCCTTATACCATTCATCATCATCATCATCATCATCATCATCATCATCATCATCATCATCATCATCATGTTCTTGTTTTGTTCTTCGCTAGTTATTCTTATCCTCGTTCCCTTCCCCTTGTCTTTACCAATTACACAACCATTCCCATCATCATCGCCACCACATCTTCTGCTCACTTTCATCAGTTTTATCCGTGCCAGTCTATTAGCTATCAAGAACCACTTATTTTTCGGTAGGTTTCTGGATGGATTGAAGGACGCGTTACAGATAAAAGCGCGTGCCGAGAAGCACTTTGGTATGCAGCTGGAACAAGCCGCAGCCAGAATCTTTGGTCTGCTGGACCACTCGCCACCAATGGCGAAAGAGGTCTTAAGGCTCATTACCAATGACATGCTCTACAGTTCTGTGGCTCATCGGAGGAACAGCGACAAAACCCTGGATTCAGTTGTTTGCAACCTAGACAGGTAAAACACGACCTGTTAACTTTAAGCACTCTGTATGCGCATGCCAGGCGTCCATGCGCAAACTCAAGTCACTCTTTATCGTTCAAAAAATTCTCATAGGTGTTGTTTCGAGAGTTCAACTGAAAATACACTTGATTACGCTGCAGTCAGAGTCTGGGAACCTGTCTCCATTTTTCGCTGACGGAAGCACTGTCAGACCTCGTCCCAAAACCACCACACTACTCGAAAAGTAATTTGACAATTAAGCAACATTTAGCACTTTCAATGTTAATTAGCTAGTTTTCGAGGGTCGTCACGGATTTTCTAAAAACTAAAATGAAGACAAGGGCACTTAACCCATTGACCTCCAAGTTTTTCTTACCATGATAAACCATTGTTTCCGTGGCTACGGAAAACATTTCAATCTTCTAAGGTTGACGGGTGACCTTTGCAAATTTAAATTTTGCTGCTTTCGTCAACGCACTCTCAAGAATTGGACCAAAATGATTTCCCAATGGTGGTACATGTGCATTGTTCTTTATGACAGATTTCTTGAGGGTGTCAATTTGAAACGCCTAAAGAAAAGGACGAAACGGTTGATTAAGAACAGAAGAAAATTTGAAAAACAGACCAAACTTGAGTCAGAGGTAAGCACTGTTTTTAAAAGTTGATGAAATAGTTAATTGAATTAAATTGTAAATCCGTTGAAAGACCGGTGTACCAACTTCAATAAAATATTTCGGCAGCACTCACATGGTTAGTGCAAATACGTTCAACAGTATAAGAAAAAAGTTGAAAACTCGGTCTCATATCCATACCTGATTTATTCTCACCCTAAATGAGCATCGCAATCCTGGCAATCATTCATTTCTAGCATCACAAATACCGATTACTTAAAACCCCACTAAAACATATAAACGACGTAGAAGAGGTCATAACGGTACTTATTTGATAGTTTAAAGGACAATGAGCAATGTGTTGAGCATACACGACTTCTATAGTTGTAAAAATTGTTCGTCAGATACAAATACCCGTCATGGGCCTACTAGTAAGCTCACTTTATGCACCAACTTACAATCTCGGTCCACCAGCCGCCACACTTGTTCATGTACAAGACACGGCTTACGCCCCTGTTTCCAAATCACAACTGTTCAGTCATAGACACAATTCAAGCACTTATCGCCTAACTCGGTAAACGAGCCAGGGACTTGCTTCTAGAAAAGAGACTAGTTGCTTTTGACTTTTGGCTAAAACCAGTCTGTTGATGTCTCAGTTTGTTTCACGAAAACCAGGCCAATGCTATAAGTCAGAAAATCTGTCTACAAAAAACTCGAAAGCCAAAAGACAGGAATTCCTAGTTGAAAAACGCGAGAACAGAAATTTACATTTGGCTATTGGTAGTCGCATTTCTGACTTTTGAGGAAAGTCAAAAGACGAAATTATCATCGAGAAACAGGCCCTAGATTTCGGGCACGTGCTTGGCGGTCGGGATCGTTGTGCCTTGGTGAGCTGTTCTAAGTGACGTGCCTGCAGTATTACCAGTCGGCTCGGACGACTTTTGTTAAACCCAGTTTCTAAGAATACTGTGGCTATTTCCTTATGTTTTCAAAGACAAATGCCAATGAAATAAAGTACACACACCGAATTCGCCAAGGCCTTTAGTTTTGTAAATTTTACCCTGAACTGTTGACGTTCAATAACCATGACTGCATGGCTAATGTAATCCCGCGCTCTTATTCGTTGTTACCATGAATAAGAAGATGTTTTTCTCTGATACAGCACTTAAGCTTGAATCACGTTACCAGCATCCCGTCCGTCAATGTAATCAGAACTGAATGAAAATCTACCTCAGACTAAACGTTCACCTCACTGAATGTCTTTTCAACAGGATCTTCGCAATCACTTTGTTAGTCTCGAAAGCATCGGTGATGGCTACCAGAAGACACTCATTCAAGCGCTGGACAAAGCGACGACCGATGCAAAACAGCTGTCCACCCATATGTAAGTTGTTGATCGAATTCACACCATATTTTGGTGTTGTATATTACACTGGATATATTGAAGCCTATCTACAACGGCTCACACATGTGAAGTTGGTTCCTGCCGTATGTTAAGAGTATCGAATGTAACGAACTGTTAGGCACATATGGTTTGCTTTTGTCTACGTTGCGAATAACATCAGCAGGCAATGGTGTTCTATTCAGACCGCTATTCAATGCAAATGCCATCAACACATTTGTTGTTTGTGCAGAGATCTCGCAGTGATGCAATATTGCGTGAAACAGCAGGTTCACCTATCATTTGACGGGCCTACATTTGCGTGATTAAACTCGGATTTTCTTATTTTACTAAGGCTATGCTAGGAGTACCTGGTTAGCCCAATACATCTAAAATTTAAAAATCCGTTGACGTTAGGGTTTAATTTGCAAGAAAAGAACAGTAACCATTATTCGGCGAACTGTCACTGATTACATTTGAAGAAATATTGTCATCATATACCCATACAATGGATGTGTTTTTGCAAAGGATCTATTTCATTTGTAATGATCCTTGCGCATGTCAGGACCATGCAAGTATACGCATGTCCTGTACTAGCTAAAAACAACGGTTTCCGCAGTTGGAGACGGGCAGGGTGAACTTCCACCTTTCCAACAATACCCGACCAGTATGCAATGACACTATTTCATATATCGATTTTGTATTGGTTTAGGTGGAGAATTAGCAAAACGTACAAGAACACTGGGCCTTTGCTTCAACAAATGCGCAATGAACTGAACGACTTTGCGTCGCTGTCCATCGACTTTGAAACCGAACCAATGATGCGATATGCTGGTCTACCTCCCAAGAGGATGCTTGCTAACTTATCCTTGCAGTCGTATGCCACTACTCAAGAATCTGTTGTTATAGAGCAAGAGATTTATGAAAAAGAGGAGAGTGCCTTTGAGGCTTCAAAGGGTACTGTTAGTGTAGCTTCGACCAATGCCACGGTCGCTGCGGCCGCAGCTTCCGCCGCCACGTCATCTCATTCTGGCACAGACTCCGGCGATGATGGGACCGCTGCTGCAGGCATCGCCAGTATTGCTATCGCTAACACCGATGACATCACACTGAATGAAGGAGACTGTACGCATGTGGAGGAAACCCACGGCCTGAAGAATGATTATGCTATCGACAATTTAACAGTTCAGTGTGACATTGCATCAGACAGCAGCTTCTACGACCAGGTGGAGGATGACAAAGTCGCGAATGAGGCAACAAACAAGTGTAAATTCGATGATTATGATGAATTATCCACAAACGAAGGAGGAGCAGAAAGTGGATGCGAAGAATACTTTGACACAACCTCGGCTATAGATGAATCAGGTTGTGACTGGGAGACAGCCTCTTCTTTGGAACAGCCCCGGCCTGATGACCAGACACTCTCAGACACGGAAGCTTCTGGAGATGGCCGTGAGGAGGCCTTAACTCATAACCAGACAGCCTCGGATTCAGAAACGCCAGAGAATGACGTACGCGAATCTTGCTCCTTTATTGGCGACTTGATAGCAGAAGATGTCGATTAGAGAACAGAAATTTCAGGATTTCAAAGATTCAAAAACTCTCGTATATGAAAGCTTCTTATTGGGATGAACCGGAGTCCCGTGACCAAAGAAAGTCACTTTGAAATAATAAGGAGTGACGTGCAACGTGTTTTAACCACGATGTGGACTTGATAGTAGATATGGTTAAGGGAAATTTTCGATTTTAAATTTTTGAAATTTAAGGTTATGTAGAACCGTATAAACAAGTGTTCAAGATCTCAAAAGTGCTGCAGTTTTCTAAACTATCATTTCATTTTATTTTATGAAACTTTGGAGTTTTTTATCAAAATAATAAAAGTGATCTTTTTGATAGCCCCTGATGCAAATGTAAATCAATTTCAAAACAATTCCTGCCTTCGTTTTGAGTGTACAAAGCATAGTACTTGAAAGTTTGAAATTTAACCGATTTAGCCAAATTTGAAAATTTTCTAGGGTCCTACATAATCTTAATTTAATTAAAGAAGGAATTGTAAATTGAATTGTTTAATTAAATATTTATTTTTCGAATTTGAAAGTGTCCTTCCTTCTGCTTTAGAAGAAAAGTTGAACAGGTAACGCACACTATGGAAGAGATGTGGATGATTACAAATTATTGAACTCTACCTTAGTGTGCGGCGTTGGGTCCTGTACTGCGTGTTTGGATTCGTCATGAGCAGTACAGACACTTTGCTAAACTGAGCTTACATTATGATGCAGTTTGATAATAATTCATTTTAAAATACAAAAAGACTCTAAATGGTGTTGGAAACAATGGCATCAAATATTATGAACTTCGGCAAGTGCTACACGCTTCTCGAGTAATACTGTGACCAAAAATAGCGTGCAACATTTAGTGTGACACAGCAGCCGTGGTGTTGTTAAACATTTGATGATAACTTAGAAAGTTTGGTTAGAGCAGCAAACTGTTCGGAAATTTCATGGTTAGGTTGTTTTATTACTGTACGGAATATTCAGTGAGCTGGTTAAGAATTAATCAGATGTTAAGTGATACAGAAATTAATCCTCGCGGGATGTGACCACAAAGTTTAGTGACAGGTGCAGTTATCTGTTAATAGCGTATTAGCTTCTTAACAACCAAACAAAAAACGCAGATAATAAATGATAGGTCATTGTCATGAACCTGAGTAATCAATGCACACCCCTCAGAACACGCTCCTTCTCTAATCTCTAATTGAGGTGTTTGGTCACGTGATCTGCATGTGGTTAGAAGTGACCCCCGCGAAATACGCATGTTTGACATAATGATGGCTAGTTTTCATTGCGCAACAGACCAGAGTACAACCAGAGCTTTTCCGACACTTGCGATAAAGGTGCGTTTTACTCGTAGAGCTAGTTATATGTTCAGTAACCATATTGCTAAATACACTCCTGTCCTTGACGCAGCGTGTAACACTCCGCCCACCGCACCCGTGAGTGACCACACGACGCCTAGAGTTGTACAGTACAGGCACTGAATTTTTAGACTTCGTCCGGACTACCTCACGCCTGGCCAGAGCGGAGCGCAACCGGAACGCAGGCTTGACAGAAATCAGTCACGGTCGCCTCACGCCTACTCTCCGGGTAGTCCTCATGCTTACCTCCGGTTTAGTTAACGTCTTCCTCACGTCTCGTGAACGGTTACCTCACGCTTTCTTCACGCCTTTGGTAGCTGTCGTAACCATGGTCGGACACCGGGCTAACCAGTAAAAACACATGATTACCTGTCTTCTCGGTCAAGTTGCAAAGACATTATAGTATATTATAGATTATCTTTGCAAGCAGTCATCTATCACACTTAGGTTCCGACCAACTCTGTAATTCCACGTGTTGTTCAAACAAACGTCTTCCTCCAGCTCGTCTTGTGTTACACTTACATGTACAAGTTCAAATTAAGACTCAAGAGCCAGTCCCATCAACGACAAACATGTACACTAACCACGGTTAGTAAATACGAATAAACGCGACGCTGTGTCCAGAGTCATCTTTACATGGCTGTGGACTCCTTGAAACTTGTCACAGGTGGATATAGTTATTCGTCCTAAAAATAGCCTACGCATCTTGTGAAGTATTGTGTCACTCTGTAAAGTTTGCACCGTACTGGCGTACAGAAAATTTCAATAGGCCGCCCTTCTGACATACCCATCCCTTACTGCAAGCAAATGTTTTGAATTATAAGTCCTCAATCCGTAGTGCCGTTCAATTGTTTGTAGCCTCCTCCCCGTAGTACAGGCGTTTCGACTGAATACACGGTATCCCCGGGGTAATTCTTCACTAAAATAATAATAGCGGTCATCTGTTTGACTCGTCAAGTTCATGGGCGCGATCAGTTTTCTCCGCATGATGCCGGAACTTGGGATCAGTGTGCTCAGAATTGACATGCTATGCTCCTTCGTATCGTGAAGGCAATTGAATAATTCCGCTATGTACACGCGTGTTAAGATTCTTTATTAGTTTATATAAAAACAAATTATATAGATATATAATTATGAATGAGTGAAAAGTAAAGTCCACAGGTCTGTTTCCTGAAGTGACTTAAGATTTGAGACGGAAATTTTTGTCTTTTACTGCACGTGACGATTTCAAAAAAAATAAACCTCACATGAGGAAAAGTCCATGAGAATACACACATCAATGCTAGTTACTGATATAATTTTAATAAATTACTTTTTCATCTGAGATGCAGGTAAACTCACGTCTAGCTGGCTCACGGCTGGCTCGCGCTTTGTTCACGCTTAACTCACGGTAAGCTCCGGATAAAGTCACGCTTAGGCTCACGCCAGCTGTCACGGTTGATTCACGCTTCACTCTCCGGTCTGTCTCCGGTTACGGTCACGGATGGCTAGACCGGAGAGACACCGGAGAGAGTCTAATAATTCCGTGGCTGCACTGTACTTCTTTGCATCGTTCACAATCGCAAGCCCTCTTTATAAGTTGCCTGAAATGATATGACAACAGAGAAATGTATGCAATTGCTTCACACATCTTATATATATATATATATATATATATATATATATATATATATATATATATATTTGTTTATTTATTTATGAGGTGCATTTGTTGACAGTAACACCAATGAACACCGTTCGTACCTTTGAATTTACCCCAATTCCGGCATTCGGTAACTCTGTTTGGAAACTCGGTCGTTTGAAGATGAGGGGCTAATTTGAGAGACAATTAAACAACGAAATTTGGACATTGGTGGAGAATTGGAATTGTTGAATGCCGGTAAATTAGATACTTACAGATGACGCAAACATCAATTACTCCTGGAAAAGTATGTCACAAGTTTGAAAGCTAGAAAATATGTGGAGTCTTTAACAGGATTTACATGTAGATGTTCAAATCATAACTTAATAATAATGGGACACATTTGAAAGTCCCCAGAAAGAATTGTACTGTTCGTGGCCTGTAGAAGAGGCATATAGGTAATAGTCTGATATGGATACCATGGTATTGTACGTCCAATACAAAAAAGTACCGAAAGTAAAGTCAGCAATGGATATCATTTCAGATTCTCGTGTAAACTGTTACTCAATGCTTGCAGAAATCATGAAGGTACCTCTAAAACGCATTCTAATGAAGGATGCTGCTCCCTCGATGTTTGCGTTCGACTCTGCTCGCTCGTCCCTGCTCTGAGTGCGTTTTTGAAACGGGAAGC
The DNA here is from genome assembly GCA_002633005.1 of Phoronis australis. Taxonomy (NCBI): domain Eukaryota; kingdom Metazoa; phylum Phoronida; family Phoronidae; genus Phoronis; species Phoronis australis. The sequence goes on from NMRA01000047.1 coordinate 85,843, forward strand.
CTTGAGAGCTGCAGCTACTGCAGTTCTCCGAGACCATTCCTTATTGATTTGAGGAAAGTTCCATTGTTGTTTCGAATGTGCTAGGAAATCTATTAGGGAATTATTTGGTCTTCGGTGTCCTTCTTTGACGTCTTGTTCACTCTGCTCAACCGCTCCCTCAGCTTGTGCGTGTTCAGACTACTCGTATTTCGGTTCAAACGAATATGGCCTTATTTCTTGGTGGTGAGAGACTTAATAGTCACTTCCACTGTCTACCATTTCTCCGTAACTACATGTACATGTAAGTCGCAGGTTGCGGTTCCCGACTTCGGCCATTTCCCGTCGACTGCAGATCAAAAGACGGCTAAAGTCAGATTATATGAGTTCTAATTCAATCTAGAGTTTTCGCGAAATACTCGTCGGGTCTGAAACGAAAGACATTTTATGGGTTGATTAGTGCACTGTGTTTTGCGGATTCTTTAATTCGTTGCATCATACAAGTTCATTATTCGTGCCATTGAAGCGTATTCACTTGTTAGTTACTCTTTATGGGTTCATTCATTATTGATATTCAGGAATTCACTAATTCGTTGTAGTCCACGGTTTATTCCCAATCTCTTAGTAGCAAACTTCCATAAAACTAGCGGAACGGCATCCTAACCCAAGCCCCCCTCTCGTGCTTAAGTCACATTCATAAATGGTTTCCTCCAAGTTCAGTCTTAAGCCGGCTCTAAAACTGGTCTGCAGCCAAAATCCTGTTTTTGTTGTTGCGTTCACTTCTTACTGCAGAGGTAGGCATGCCGCGGGATTCCGGGGAACTCGCTATCAAGGGAGGTTTCTTCTGTCTGGGAAAACACCAGTCAGATTCTCGAGCGGTATTGTCTCACGGTACCCTAGCGACATCCAACAGGGAGTCACACGATTCTCACAGCCCGTCGGACAGCTGAGCCACTGTCGAGTTCCCTGTACGACAATTTTGCGCCTTGATGTGCTAAACACGTAACTCTTCTAAATATTGACGCTCGTCATGTAGTCCGTGCATTCGAATCACTTTGAGATACGTTAGTGAAGGAATATGGCAAGAAACTGTAGCATTTTTTTTCTGGTGCGACATAAAAAGAAAGGTAAATTTGCTATTCAGTACCCTTAACAGACCGGAGAAGGTTGTTACTCTATGGAATACAACTTTGCCAGTACTTTTTGTTAATCAAAGCGTTACCTCAGGTGGATATGATGCCCAAATGAATCAAAATGCTAAAAACACAAAAAGTTGAAATAATTGATGAAAAAAGACGACCGCATTTGCGGAAATATCAACATGTTTCACGCAAATCTCTTTTTCCACACGCCATTTTTTCAAAATCATGTCTGTCCAAAAACTGATTTCAGAAACAACGTGGANAAGCAAGCCGACCAAAATTTACAGAGTTCTGTCCTTGCAAGAATCTCGCAAGTAAAGCTAGTGTGACCACGTACTTCGTTGGCTATACATGGCTATATCTAGCTAACTTTTTGTGTGGTCCTGCGTACGCGAGTCTCTTGCGTCTACGGACGTCTTACATGCTATTGGACAGCGGAAACTCCCCTTAGGTTTGCAAGGCCTCATGCCTTAGGCGACAGCTTAGGTGAGAAACTCATAAGCTGGGATGTGATATCTGGGTGTGACATGGCGTAGGGATTGTGACATGGCGTAGGGACTGTGACGTCGCGTAGGAAGTGTGACATGGCGTAGGGACTGTGACGTCGTGTAGGAAGTGTGACATGGCGTAGGGACTGTGACATGGCGTAGGGACTGTGACATGGCGTAGGGAGTGTGACATGGCGTAGGAAGTGTGACATCCCCCCATACTTGTCAATATAGCTGCGCAATGAAAGAAAAGTTTGGGCGGAGAAACAAACAGTTGGTTCATTCAAGTACAGAAAATATTCAACATAAGCATTGATGAAAAAGCGGCTTCAATTGAAAAGAATCCTACGTTGACACCCAAACCGTTCAAGATTGAGCAACTCGACCGCTTTGCACACCCACAGAATTTCCCGGTTAAGATCAAAGGCACCATGCTGTTGTGGTCAATTAAATCGTCCCATGCTGTTGGTGTTATCGTTCTTTACAGAATGAAACCATCATAATCTTTTAGGGACAATAAAATTTTAAAATTTTCGTTTTGAAAGTTTGTAAATAGCATATAGCTCGTGAAAAGCTCACGTAATCGGGTTTTTGAGTTTTGAATATTGGACAAGGAATGTGGCTTTCACAACCTAAAACGTCGGTTTAATGCTGTAATAATTAATTATGTTCCTCATTAATTCTGATGGGTGTTCAACATAATTGGGCCAAAAACAAAACCACCAGGCAGCAGTTGGATTTCCGAGAGATGTCAAGTGTCATCGTACACTTCTTGGCATGGTTTGGACTGCCCTACCCCACGAGCTTTTCTTACCAATTGATTTCCGTTTCCAACTTCTTTCTGAATCTTCACGAATCAGGACAGTCCGTGAGAAAGAAGGAGGTAAAGCAACACATATCAAGTTAATGGAAAACAGGTTTGGGGGGTCATACAGGTGAATCCATTAACATTTATTGTGAACAAATAACAGAAAACGGGTACTATTTCGTTTATTTTATGGTGGTGTGTTGGTGTATAAACGAAAGTGGTAATACGTACCAGACGAGTACAGGATACCACAAAACACAAGTATACGATAAGGTGCCACGTGTGTACGTCAAAACTGTATACAGTGGATGGTAGTTGGTACCAGATGAGCATTGTCCGATTGGCTCGAGTAATACGGCAAAAATAATGTGAAGTAGCGGGTACCCAAACTGCTAATTAGGTTAAACTGCAATACAGAGTACCAGACAGGCTATAACATTACAAAGAACGAAGGTTTGGGACTGCCTGAGCAGGCCCGTGGCCAGCATTGGGCGGGGGGGTGGTTCGAATTTCTAGTGTGATGGACCTTTGATATTTTACAAACGTCGACACTGTAGAGTTTTCGGTAAGGCCCTTGACGCAGCTTAACTACGAGGGGATCTACATGTATATACACAACAACGACTCTCAGCTCTCTGTTCCCAAGATCAGACGGAATTCGTAGTGCCAGAAATGATGATGCCCTGATGGTTGTTCACAAAGAACGGGAACCAAATTCGGATGTAATGTGCCAATCTTTCAAACCGGGCGTGCTTAAATGAATGATTACACCTCATTACATACTCTGACGGAAATATTTAATCGGAGCATATGATCGACTTGAATATTTTGATCTGGTTGAATTTTTGCGTGTTACTTAACTTGCTTATATCGCTGGAAATAGGAGCTGCCCAGTATTCTACAGGTTTACCACTCTGACGGTTCACTATTCCGAAGGTTCACTACTCCGAAAAGATCTAAAACTTCGATTGGGTGTATCAGATATCCCCTTTTACTTGCAAACTGATTAAACGACACTTCGGTTATTAGATGCACTAGGTGGTGTACCTAATGCTCAAACAACGCCAGGATTTCATGCACATGCGAAATTGCCCGCATGTCTTTCGAATACGGAAAATGAGTGAGTACTTGAATTTTTAAAAGATTATGAAGTAGGAATATTGATGAATTATCAACCACGATACAGTTATCAAATCCATGTCAACGGTCTCCTCATTTCACAGCGTGACTGAGCTAGTTTAGGGCTGCTGCCCCTCAAACACACCCATCGGAACCACGCGCATAGCCTGGTCGAAACTAAATGTAGTTAGTAGGCTATCGTGTCTCTGCCAGTCGGAGAGTCCCATTCAGTCTTCTCAAATTTAAAACACCGCTATAGGTCGCTGAAGTCCTGACCCGATGTTGTCTCTGCTTGAGACTGAATGAGTCGTTAGTTAGATTGAAGATTCACTATTGGCAGTGACTGGAACTGAGCTCATTTGTAAAGAATGGAATCCATGTTTTAAGAATTAATCAACCTTTTAAATAGTTTCTAAATGGGCACAAATACAATACGCTTCTCATTTCAGTTCCGACTCGTTAATCAGAGTAATGAACTGTCGGAGTTCTGGTTTCGGAATTGTGATCATTTGAAGTAGTGAACTTTCGAAAATAGTGAACCTTCGCTGAAACTTCGTACTAGGACCCTTCTTCATTGACTAAAGTTTTTATGAGGTCAAGACCTACTTTTCCCAAATAATATGAACATGCTCTACGTGTTTTTTTAGTGCAAGAAAATACGGTAATTCATGGGCGCTGCAGCACTGAAAAAAGAGGGAACCATAGCCCCCCCAACCCCCTATGGTGTGCCGTTCATGTAGTTATATGTCCGATTTTTGACGGAGGACTGCCTATTGTGAATTTACTTATCGTCGGCGTTTACTGAATTTAAAAGAATGGAAACGCAAAACGCATGCATGTCATCCACCAATCCACAACCAAAGTGGACATTTGAAAATGTATGCACATTACCGTACTCTGCCACTATCAAAATAGTACATAAACCTACTTTCTGCTACTTTGTTTCTTGATCGATTTTAAGACGTTCACACGGTTCTACTTTTTGGGAGCTCTCTCGCTGCTATATAATCTATCTAGGCTAGGAACCACATCTAGGTAAAGACATTTACATCTAGACTCCCGTGTTACCCTATGCCACCACGCGCGTTCCACATCGATGAATAACATAAAGCCTCCTCTAGTCGTCTGCACGATTCTATCATCAAGCACCAGTCGGACGAAGTTGACCTGGTCCCGCCCGATTTTACGTGAACTAAATTCAAAATTATATTAGTGACTTAGTTATTATTGCAGTTGGTAGAACAAGGAACTCCAACAGTTTTGGTGTTGTTGTCCATCTATATCCAATCTTTAACGGTCGAGGCTGCACCTTTTCCGCGGGGGGTTCGATCGAATCCCCCGAATCTCTCCTGGCTACGGGCCTGCTGAGTGAGCACACCTACCGGAGTTTGTTGATATTAGTAGGCCCAGTTGCGGGCAGCCTGGGTGCGCACTGCCATCGACATATAAATCATAGTACTGGTAAGTATAATGAACGTGGTGTTTTGGGTGAGCGTGCTGTCGATATTGGAAGCCATAGTATAGATAAGTATAAACAAGATGGTGTTTTGGGGTAAGCATGCTGTCGATAATTGGGACCATNTAAAGACATTTACTTCTAGACTCCCGTGTTACCCTATGCCACCACGCGCGTTCCATATCGATGAATAACATAAAGCCTCCTCTAGTCGTCTGCACGATTCTATCATCAAGCACCAGTCGGACGAAGTTGACCTGGTCCCGCCCGATTTTACGTGAACTAAATTGAAAGTTATATTAGTGACTTAGTTATTATTGCAGTTGGTAGAACAAGGAACTCCAACAGTTTTGGTGTTGTTGTCCATCTATATCCAATCTTTAACGGTCGAGGCTGCACCTTTTCCGCGGGGGGTTCGATCGAATCCCCCGAATCTCTCCTGGCTACGGGCCTGCTGAGTGAGCACACCTACCGGAGTTTGTTGATATTAGTAGGCCCAGTTGCGGGCAGCCTGGGTGCGCACTGCCATCGACATATAAATCATAGTACTGGTAAGTATAATGAACGTGGTGTTTTGGGTGAGCGTGCTGTCGATATTGGAAACCATAGTACAGATAAATATAAACAACGTGGTGTTTTGGGGTAAGCATGCTGTCGATAATTGGGACCATAGTACAGTTAAGCATAAACAACGTGTTGTTGTGGCTCGCTTTGCGCCGCATGATATATTTTCGTACGCAAATTCACTTTAACTTCACTCAAGAAAATGTGTTGAAATCCATTTATATCTGAGCCGTAATTTTCATGCTGGTGGTTACGAAAAAAGAAAATTTCTTACCGCACAGCAACAAAAACAAAAATATCTTTATCGCCTTCACCATCAATAAATGAACGAAGCTGTTTCATACATCACTCAAGCACTTAACATCGGAGTAACGATAAGATCCATGTTTCTACATCGTTTTGCACTGGTACATGTAATTTGTAGGCCGTAAGTGTGGATTTTCATGGTCACCAAAACGATTATGTGTCTGACCTGCCGAATCGCTGTTATTTTACCTCTTTGTGTGCAATCCTTGCATAAGTTAAGGAATCTTGTTATTTACCGAAAAAACTGAAAATCTGTGGTCGTCTTGTCCGCAGCGTCCAGCTACCGGAATTGAAACGTCGGGGAGAAAGGGGGTGGTTGAAAAGCAAAAAATGAGGAATTTCTTGGATCGGTTGACGGTTTTGTAAATGGCTCAGTGTGTCACCACTTCCGGTTTTAGGAACTGTGAGTTTTGTTATTTTCACTGTCTTGAAAATCGACCAAATTGCCTTCAGAAAAGATTACATTTCCGAAATACGAAAACACGTCTTCCAAAGCGAAACTCCTACAATTTCACGGCTGTCAACAAGTGTTCATGTAATTCGGCATGGAGTACGAGCCTGTAGCATCTTCTCTCCAGGACTACGATGCCCACTTCATGTTCCATTAACCAGCTGATTACGCAGACAAATTCGTAAGCACGGGGTCTTGCAAAGTTTAAAGATCTATAGGTAAGAAAACTTATACGTGGGAGACCATCCCCCAGCGAAATTCCTTAATAAAAGTAGAACAAATACGAAAACTCAGAAAAAAGTGACAAACACCGTATGGAGTCAGGGGCGAGGCTACCAAATACGCAAACACTCACGTGCGTCGCAGACAGAAACGATTATTAAAGTTTTCAAATTTTTTCTTCCAATACGTACAAAAACCTTCTACTGATTACCATAAACATTTTCTCATGAGTACGGCAAATAGATGTACCTTTGTTTGTAGTAAAATGTCAAGTCTATATATCTCGAGCAGCTTCTGATAGTAACCTAACCTTAATGACGTCGACACCCGGTGGCGCTCGCAATTACAGTATTTACGCTGAAGGCACCAGGTAGCGACACTACCTCGTCCACAAGTTGGCTCACTTGGGTCCGTATTAGGAATCGAGCTCAAAATTATTTATGTATGCCATTTTCCGTCCTACTTTTGTGTGAACTTGAATGATAAGTGTCTATTATTCTATATTTGAGTACATTATTGTTTACGCGTACGAGTGTGCGGTCGAAGTTCGTACTTGATAACCCCTAGATTCGTGCTGCGAACACTCGAGATTCAGAGTTAAAGCAGAGGTCTTGAATTTGATAGTGTTCATTCAATACATTCGTTAAGGGAGGTAGATACGGTGTTTGTTTTTCCATGTTCCTCTTTAAAATGAGTAAACTTTAATATATGTCGTCTTAAATATGACCCACAACTTGAGAAAAAAACAAAGGAATTGTCTTTGAGTGATAACTTTTTAAATTAAAATTTATTTTATTATTTTTTCAAAAAAAATCATTTTTCTTGATGTCTTTTTCACAAAATAGTGTCACAGATTTCAAAATCTTCTATTTGAGTCAGCAATACACAAATATGGCAATAAAGGCATCATCACATACCTTTTTGTACTTTGTTTTTGAGCTTTGGCAAATATACAGCATTCAGTTAAATTAATATCAAAATAACTTACATGTAAGTTATAACCAGTTCATTTGTATTAGATTTAATTTTTTATTTCGTAAAAAATTATCAAAAGATAGCTGAGAAATAAACTTGAGAGTATTGTGAAATAATGAACTGAGATAAACGTGTTTAAACTTTTGCAGTTATCAAATGCTACTCTTGGTCAACTTTCACTGAAAATCTGTGCATATAATGATCCAGTTTTACTGAACTTGGTGAAAAGACACCAGAGGGCACTTTCTATCGCAAAATAACCAACTTTTCAGTTGGTGTATTGCAACATTTAAGCTTTTTTCTTTAAAGGTGAGTGATTCTCAGACCCAAACCTTTATCAAGTCTGTTGTGCATTTGACAAAGGTGCTTTGTGGGATGGTGTGATATAATTGGCCAATTTGTGGTCTAATCTGCCACGTCCTACCATTCAAGTCTGATGAGCAGCTCAATAGGGTAAGGAATTTTCATAAATGTGGTAACATGACAACAATGCACTTTTCAACTCAATTTCAACTTGTCACGACCAAATGAATAATCAAAGTTTTAGACAATATAAGAATTCAAAAACTGTCAAAATACAAAATTCAATGTATAAATCCTTCTTAAACCCTTCACACCATGGTCATAAATGCTTGAATTCGGTTACCAGAAATTTTGATATGATATTTTAAGTATATTTTCTTCAATTTGTGCACAGGTTCGTACGTCGGGCGCGGATATGGCAGCAAACGGTAGAGTAAGGGGCAACGCTGTGCTCAACGGCACACATTTTGCAACAGGCAAGACTGAAACGAGTGTCATTTAACAGAAATAAAATCCATTTAGCATCACTATAATTAGATACAATAGTTTCTGACAAAGGAATTCTTTTCAATTTCAGCATACTGGTGTAAGTCAACAAGCCAATTAAATAACCTAGTTTACTTCGCAATAGGCCTAACCAATCAGAAAAAATAGGTCAAAGGTCATTGAGTGCAAACTAAAATTTGGAGCTAGAGACTTCAGAATTACGTATCTGTTTACTAAGTGCGATTGAGTTTGAATTCTAAATTTTCAGGTCATTTGGTGCATCCATGGGGTCATTCGGTGCATTTTTCTTCTGAAAGATTGACCACTTCATTCATCTTATATGCTGAAGTGCTTAAAGTAAAACATCTCTGATTATTAGCATTAACCACACTTTTAATTGAGTTAACAATTATTCCCTCATCGGGGCTCATAATGCACCGGAAGAGGTCAATTAGTGGAAAGGTCATCAAAAATTTAATATGTAATTTCTCCTACAATTTTAAAGAATTCCTTTTCATATTGGTAAACAGGTTGCTGTCGGTAACTTTCCATAATAATTCCAGTAATACGCACGCGCAGAGTCCGTTATTGTCATGCCGTGACAATAATCTTTCTAGTTTCATACTGTCAATTATTGATCAACGTCTTCTGCTGGTAACATCACGTTGCGGGAAAACCAGAAAACCATTAATTTTTCTTCATTCATCAAAATTCTTTAATCATTTCCCAAAATAAGTGCATTTGTTGGAAAATTACTGTACACGGTCTGAAACCTCAAAAAGTGCAAAAATCAACTGCAGGAACGCTTTGAAGCAAACTACTAATCAGCACAATTTACTCAGCCGCTTGCTCTTTTAATTTCAGTAAATGTCAATTGAGTCTGCGTTACCTAATAAAATTAATTACCACTAAAAATTGTAGTTTGGAATCGTTGTTCAGATTCTTGGCTCAGGGGAGGAGCTATCGTTGATAGGTCAGTGGTGCACTTTGATTCACTCCATATGAAACACGCGAGAGACCGATTCTCAAGAAAACAACAGCGAGCTCTGAGAATAGAAATCAAGTATTTGCGGTAAAGCGCGCCGTGAGCAAGAGATCGAAACGGCAAATCGTCAAATGACTGATGAAACGAATGAGTTTGAGTGAGAACTTACCTTTTTTCAATTGCCTGCGTTCATGAAGACAATGCCCGTCGGCGGTCGGGGAAAGAGAGCTTGTTCGAATTGCGCACTGTAGCTCGCAATCTGTGGAAGGGAAGGCAGATTCCCTGGGCGATCTTAACTTCACCTGTGCTCAGTGTGTGTAATCTCGTCTAAACTCCCGCTTTTTCATTACATTAATGTAACGGCTGCGACAAGAGGGCTATAATAATGTTTTTCATCAAGGGCTCTTGTGGAAGAAAACCATAGAACTGAAACATTGTTAATGTAATGGATTTGCCAAGCCCATCGCATTATAAATCGATATGGAGTGAAAGTCTATATTGTCAGGATGGCATTATTCGACGTAAACACAAGCTGAGACGAATGTGTGATTTGACACTTAATATATAGTCACGGAAACTCACTGGAACAGGTTACTAAGTGTGTTGTTTCTACACGACAGTTCATTTTCTCCGTTGACGTCTTAACGCATCAATATTGCGCTTCATTGAAGACAGAGGTGACTGACACTAGACCAGATATTTATTTCAAGGTATTTAAATTTACTCATCGCTATTAATAAAAATACGTACATGAGATTTATAATACCACCTAGATTGAAGGCGAGTATTTCACAATCCAGCTATATAGGTGCTCTTTGCAGGAATGGTGGACCTTTTAGAATTACGTGTAGTTCTATTGAGTCTTTCTACTGGATTAAAATGCTGGAAACCGTAACGATCTGGAGAGCAACAGTACTAACAATAATTTTGAGATTTTGAATCACAAAATGTCTTTCGACTCAAAGGCTACGTTCTTGTGCCGGGGATACGTAAAATCTACTTGTTTACAGGCGTCGGGGGAGCCGTGACGACTGGTATAGGCGTAGGGGGTGCGGTGAAGTCAAAACACAGCAAATAATGTAAAAAAGAGAAACTTCAAGAGAATATTTGTTAACCACCCGTTCTGGATTTATCCTTCGGGACCCTGCGCAATGCCTTTTTATTGGGGAGTGGTCAATATTTTCAAGTATAGATCGTCAAAATGCTCTTGTCACCGTGCTCGTTATCATGTATGTACATGTACTTCGAAAAAGATTATCTAGCACAGATTTTCCCGAGCAAACTGATTTAGACTTTTAAATTCAAGAATTTACAGCATGTCTCCATGGACCTTCTCCATGACAGTAGGTAATAGAATCGCCTTCCGCTCTCTGTTTTCCAAAGCTTAAAACTTGAAAATGGCCTTTGGAAGGGTCCGTAGAAAGAGTTCATGATCCATCATTTTCCTGTTTTATTTACTTCTTTCTTCTTGAGAGGTCGCTCGTGATGGGGTGCTCCAGTGGTGTAATCAACTGCTTCTCTTTTTTCTGATTATGTGAAATCATACAACCTTTTATATTAAAGAATGCCACATGTTACCGACGATGGAAAGAGATGTTACTCGTTTCCATTTCCATAATATGTCTTTTCAATAACACCTTGCAGAGTCCTTTCTTAGAGGGTTGCTCAAGTCAAATGTAGTATTACATGTACATGAGATTTCAAATTGATCGGAGAAAACGGAAACTTTCTTAACAGGACATGCACCTAAGACAACCAAAATGTGAGATTTTATTAAAATACGATGTCATTGACCTCTATCAAAAAGATTCAAGCTTGAAGAGCTTGACTATTGCTATTTATGAATTACTCAAAATAATAGTCGCGATGCTTTTATTACAATCAAACTTATTGATAATTTTTACCAAATAATTCTACGTTATTAGGAAAGAATTGTCTATGAATTTTTTTTTCATAGGAAACTCTTATATTCTCATCAGCCTGTCAGGAGCTAAGGCTTACGTGTATAGCGCCTTCTGAAGATTACGAGGCTAAAAGTACCAGCAATTCTAAAAAAATCTGTGACTTTTGGAATACAAGTTTCTTAAAAAGGCAGTAACAAGCCGGCTACAACTGGAATAAAGGAGAATTTAGTTTAACACGAATAAATTCGGAAAATTTCTTGGGGTGTGACCCCAAACCCCCGAGGGATGCATAGTCTCCCATGCTCGGTTGCCCGTTATGTATCTGAACGTAAGCCCTCCGGAATTGCCGAAACATTTCGTAGAGTAAATTACTCGTTTCAAAAAATGTCTTATTGTGCTTTCATGTGACGGCCCAATATTTCGTCTAATAACCTACAAGCGTTCATTGGTTTTTCATTTACGGGATTATGTATCTACGAAAATCAATTGATTTATAGACAAATTTTAACAATTGGAATCTGATATTCTAAGAAATTGATGAAGTTTCAGTGAACTTGAGTGCGGGATAAACTTTGCGACCATCAAACAACAAAGCACATTAATTGCATTTTGAAACAACCCACTAAGGAATTGGTGTTTCGTTGTATGTTGACGAAGGTTGACAAAGTTCGGTCAGTTGTACATCATTTGCTCCGAAGGGATTTGAAACAGCCCTAAGATAGTGTACCGATGACTCTGGAACTGCGTTTCTTTTACACCTCCTGAAGAGTAATTTGGTTGTACATCTTTTTGGTGCCCTAATATAAACACTCCAGAAAGGTCAGATCATAAGATAAGCGCCTAACTCGCGTAACATGTTCAGGCCACGGTCTAAAAAGTGAATTTCATTGAAACTTGGCTACATACGTTTTTGGGGTCTAGCCCCCTCCCTATGTTTTGCACCAACAAACAGCAATGTCTATGGCGGGGAATGCGAAATTGACGACGACCAGGGAAGGGGGCAGAAGTGGTGGCGATAGGGAGAAATTTGAAATTTGCACTGACAGGAGTAGGGGAAGTTAGCGAAGTTAAATTGATTTGGGCTTTCCAGTAATGTTTACCTTCATGCGGCGTGCATGTGTGACATGTTAGCCATTGTACATGTTTTTCCATAAACGTGAGTGTCCTTAGACTAACGCTTTTCAAACTGGGAAACATGTGAAGATATCTTGTGAATTGACGGACATAACGTATGTTGATCGCATGTCTTTGATTTCTGGAAAAAATGATGTTATTTTTTATTCGGTTTGACCAAATACAGTCCTAATACTATTTTTGGATGTTCTCTTACGACCTAGTTTCAACAAAACAGTGCCATTAAGAAGTGTTTTACTTATAAAGTGAAAAATATTTTATTGCGTGTTAAAAGAAGTGTTGGAGATTGAGTTCACGCAACAGCTGGCACATCTGCGCTAACGGTAGGTTGCACTCTCGCGTGATGTTCACTATCGCCCGAATGGTTCGGAAGTGACGTGGTCATGGAAACGAGGCATTTATCGCATTTATTAACCTATTGTAATATTTCACTTAGATTTTGACAACGATACTCGCCCATAATTCTTATTTGTTTTCTTGTTAAACCTGGAAAGCAAATACGTGTTTGTTAATTATTGAAAATGTGTTGATTGAAAGAGAAGCAAATTAGGAATTGATCGACAGTAGTGTTGAGTTAGGCCTACATTTATCAGACTTCAGAAGAACCCCTAATCTGTCAGTACTTCCAGATGTATAAAGCTAATATAACTAACTTTAAACAACGTCTAATAGAATGGAGCAAGATACGACGTCGTTCTTGGAAAATGTAACCCTGGCAACACAGCCTGGTAAATACGTAAAAAAGAGTTTTCGCCCAATAAACATTTCATCCGATACATGCATGATACCATGTCACATGGCCTTCTGGAGTTAGCCTATTTCAAAAAAAGCCTTTGTTTATTTGTCCTGGAAGTTTCGTAATAGCGTGTCAGACATTTCCAATTTTTTAGCAATTTTAGGATCTTGGACAACATTTTGAATAGTAGTTTACATGCATATGTTGTCGTAATTAATTTATCTTCTCAGCCTTTCTAACAAGGTTGTAAACAATGGGACTTAATATCTTCACATCTTTTTAATATTTGCCTGAATCAATGATTAGGAAAAACAAAACATCAATTATTTCAAAACACAGTATTAAAATTTTCAGCATGGTCCTATTTCTGAATTGTTCAAAAAGTCACCCTGAGCAAAATCGATCAGTAAGCAAAATACTCTGGATGAAAGCCCCGATATTGACCAAGCAGAATTCGTTTGGAAAAGCATACGAAGTACAGATGTTTTGCGATACAAAGTTTGTTTATTGCAAAGACCAGCACCGGATTTCTCATACAAGTAGCCATCATGTCTCAGAAAACGGTGGTTGAGTTCATATGAAATGTTCAGGTGCTATAATTCATACACTGTTCTCCAAAACGCTGTTAAGCAGCGCTTTTAAACTGATTCACTTTTGTCAGAGGTACTTTCAAAATTGGACTTTTTCAGTTAAAACGAAGACGATGTGATACTTTAGAAAACTGTATTAGCGGGTTAGGATTTTATCTTGAACATTTATACGAAATGAAATATTGTCATGTCATTAATATCCTTGTTCTGCTACGAATGTATCTTCCTTTTACTCCATTTTACTAAAAAATTCTGGTCACGTGACTCAATTAATGGTAGATTGATTTTTCCTCCGTGACTGATGCCAGCTTACACAATCATACTCCTGCCATAAAGTGAATGTTGTGATTTCACGCAGAAAGTGGCAAACAAAAACGAGATTCATCTGCAAAAGAGCACAGAATTCCACTGCAGTCTAGTCCAACCAACACTGAGTGCACTATCTGAATCTACGCCTCTTGTGTTCGTCAGACATTGCTGGCACCTTTCTTGATTTGTGCGACTTGAAACGAGCGCATGGTCTGATCTGAAATTCGCTGACCTCCATCGACATGGAGTTGTAACTGCACTTCTTTAGCCGTAAAAAATCATCGCCTTGCAAAAAATGATACGAATTCGTTCATCTTTGACTTAATCTGTAACTTTTGATCTACGTGCTCCGAGCTCAAACGGTCCTATACACATAAATGTAGACGCAAACACAGACCTATCTATCAACATTTATCATATTTCTACTGAAAAGAAAGTATTTATAGTTATTGTGAAGTATCGGTATTATGAAATTTCAAACCAACGCAGTCGCCATTTTAGTAGTGAGCATCTTTTTAGGTTAAAAAAGCAATGCATTTGAGACATAAATATAACGAGGCACGCGAATAAAATCACGTGTTGCGCTGTGATTAAGCGCTGAATGCATTGTTTTTAAAACCTAAACAGAGGCTCACTTTTAAATGGCAACTGCATGCATAAAGTGTATAAAATGAGCTTTGAGCTCTTAACCTCCCGGAATTTCCCATCGCTTGCACGTGTAATGTTGCAAACAGCGACTTGTATGACTGGCGTGAGAACGGGCAAATCAACGTGTAAGGAACGTGGCGGTGTGACTATTTGTTATAACTTTTTGCTGTTCTTGCTAATAAAAAGGTTAATGAATAATTAAATAAATCAATACTTTTCAGCGAATATCTGGTAGAAACTTTTGTTAACCATGTGCATGCGGCAACAATATCTCAATGCCTGAAATTATTTCTAGGTCTGCGTAAAGTTAACAAACAGCAGTTCGTAGTTGGTAAACCTGAATCCTGGGTTGGAGGTTTGTGCGTTGAAAGGATTTAGTGGCGTATATATCACACTTGCATTCACAGCAAATATTGACTCGCACACATCCAAATTACGGTTACACAAATAAATTGATCTGCATTAATGGTACATCGAATGTAACTCAAGGGAAACAGAGCCCTTCAAAAGTACTAATTCACTCGAAAATTTGACGCTGTACTGATCTCATGTCATTACGCTTTTTGCATGTTTACCTAGCGGTGAACTCGTAAACTATGTGTTTTCACGTGGCTCAGTGGGTCGCTACTAGTTATAATATGAGTCAATTATGACGAAATCTGTAGACATATGATGGTAGATGATTTGACTTGTCGTTGATACAGAAAGGTAAAAAGAGACGAAATATAACCGGACAAATTTTACGTGGATTTGAGTTTTTGTTAATAATAGCACACTCAACAGGTATTTTGCCCCATACTGAAAATTTAGTCTGGGGGGAAATTTGACAAGCCTTCAGATTTGCGTGAGCGAATGGCTAAGCATTCCCTACAAGTATTTGTACGTTAATCTCCACACAACTAGATGGCAGCTAAGAAACTTAGTAGATGAAGAGTCATACGCAAGGAAAACCTACATTGTCACGAGGGTACGCCACGCCAAAAAAATCTACCAAAATCATTATCAGGTGTACTCACCTTGAGTGGAACACAAGTACTGAATTCTATGAAGATCTATAAAACACCTTGTAAGATAGTGAGGCACAGACAAAATCAAATGTGCTAGTAGAATTGAAACAGCAGTTGCATCTACGTTAAGCATGATCGTCTCAAGAGGAACACATCTCTAAAATTTGATAATAATCGTCCAGGCACTTTAATTGATAGGGAGGCGGAGTTCAAAAATGGACGTAGAATATTAAAAATGGTCACCTGTGCCCTGTTGCATGAAACAGTGGTGAATTACAGGTTACCGATATTACTGATTGAAAACTCTGTGTTCGCCTCCGTAAAAACACGTCATAGTCCTACGTACATGAGCGCACAGGTTACTACCAATTACTCCTCTCTGAAATACGATCGTATTCATTATGCATTTCGTAACTGAGAACTCAATTGATCGCACTATCTACCTAAGATGTAGCTCACGCCTTAGCTAATTAGAGACAAACTGAAGCTAGATAATGTTAGATGAATTCGCGTTTCATGGCTTCGGTGTCATGATTGCATGTTGCTATGACGTCAACGACTGTAATGACGTGAAAACTTTCGTGATGCTTAACATGCATGCATTGTGAACCACACCCTAGTCTAGGCCTTCTTTGCTGATTTTATTTTGGAAATTTGTTATGCTCAGAAATAGACTTTAAAAAGAGTGACATTCGCGACTTCCGGCACAAAAACGCATTTTTGCGATCATTGTTGGTTTGGGTAGGCTTTCTGGAGACATTAGTTTTGCCTAGATGTATAGAACAGCAGCATCCGTAGTGTTTTTTGTGATTTTATTAGAAATGGCCAAGTCATGAAGAGTCGAATTAGCTGAATTCGACACTGGCGACCTTATTAGTACGCTTGAAATACTCGGCTACTTGTCTGACTCTTGCTTTTAGCGCCACTTCGCGGACTACAACGGTTCGTAGTTTTGAATCCGTCTGAATGACCTTAAATACACAACATTGTCCTCGAAAATGTCATTTTAATTTCAAAATGTCAAGGGTTTAACACGTAATCGATAAAATGTGAATCTAGCGCATTTCGATGTTTAAAATAGTCACGTTTTGTTTACGCAGAGTACATGTATTCATCACTGGCTATGTGAGATCATAGTTTGTAGACAACAGATTCGCAACTCTGACATTTTCGTGCGTACTATCCTAGACGAGGCACTACTCTTCTTAGTTATCTGTTGCAGTTTACGGTTAGTGTATTGTAAGGACAAAACGGCCGACCTGATTAAAGCAGACGACGTACTTGCCGGAAATAATACCAGATAATTTGGCCAGGTGTCTCTAGTGAATAGTGACGTCATTGCTTCTGTGAGAGCACAGATTTTGTCCATTAAAAGTATATGGAGTTGGCGATCCATATCTTCTTGTGCTCAACCGGCTTCAACCGCTACGTTTTTTGTGCATTGTTAACACTTCTTCGTTACGGGTACTAAGCAACTAACCAACGCTCGGTTTCGCGATACCATGGAGAGAATGTCACAACAAATGTTGCTATTTCTGCCGCACCCCGTTGACCCCAGCACTAATACATTTATACCACTAGGCCTACTACATTTACTATTACTACATTTGCTACAACTAATACTGCTGCTGCTGCCGCCACTACATCCGCGTTGCTGATGCTACGTCCAAAATTCTCTACCTATTATAACATAGACCTCAGGTTCACAGAGCAAGCCATATTTTGCCCAGATGACCTTTTTCTTCTGTGTTCCCGAATCCAAATGACCATTTTAATGTGTTTTATAGATGATGATTTAGGGCAAGGAGTTTTGACCTCACTGACCCTAATTTTCCTGTCTAGTTAGGTCCTAATTACCATAAAATGTAAATATCCATATCTCTCTAACGACTTGATAGAATCAGAGACTCTAGCTCAATTCTTAAGTTAGCCACGGTGCCCGATTTATTTTCGACTCTGACTGGTAATTCAAGGTCCAATCAGTGCCAGCTGTCAGAATAGAGCAAGCATGTGCAAGTATTATAAGAAGTCAACATTTTTTGGCCTAAATGACTATTTCGAGGTGCATTTTCGATCCTGAAATACGGAAGGTAATGTCGATGGCATTAACCCTGGTGTGCCTGCATAATTATCTTATAACTAGAAAAACTGAAAATTTTAAATATTCACATCGTTCGATCCACTTGGTGGAATCTGATATTCGTTGGCTTGATTCTTATGTTAACCCGAGACCCCCTCTCCGCCATTTGCATTTTCACTTAGCAATAAACCGCTCGTAAACGATATACATTCACTAGGCTCACTGGCCTGCATTTGGGCCATTAGTGATTATAATATGACATCCTTAGGTCAAAATTTGTGAGCAAGCATTGTCGTCTCTTTGATGGACATTTATTTGCGAATGAATTTCGTTAACATCTATCAAACAACTTGTTAGATATGGAGCCATGGTCAAACCAAACCTTAGTTGCCACTAGCGTACGCTTCAGCTCGTAGATATAGAGGCAAAGAAAATTTAAATTGTCTCTTCGGTGCGTCAAAGTAGTTACCCCGTCTGAGAATCACTGAACGTCGGCCGTGTTCATTTGACTGCAATTACATTTGTGAAATTTCATAATGATCCTTCCAGCGGTTCAGCGAACCGAAAATAATAAAAGTGGCAAATACATGTAGTGGGCAAAGAGTAGGTAGAATCTGCCAGAAAACGGCAATGTGTTATCATCTCCTTAATAGAAACCTGTTTGCCAAAGTTCTTGTAAACCCACCGAGGAAACTGTAAGCTATGAAGACTAAAGTAAGAAACAACAACTAAATTTGTTCCTACGGTGCGCAGCGGTCGTCAAATTACGTCCAAAAATCCGTTTGTGTCATCCCTTTCATATTAGGAACATGTGTGCAAGATCTCATTAATATCCATAGAGGAGTTTCACAGACTCAGCAGCGGTTGCCAGACGCCGGTCGGACGAACGGACAGAAGATATGAGGGAAGATTGAGGGATGGGAAGGGGGGG
>NMRA01000047.1:104587-187223 GCA_002633005.1 Phoronis australis
CGGGGGATAACGTTATAATGGTAAGGTAACCTTACTTTTTAAAGATGCGGAGTATCCAGCTGAATGTTGGAAATTTACGTTACAACCGGCAAACTTTCTTGGGTTCCAATTTCTATATCACTTGACAATTGGCCACCAGTTCACTTTGTACTACAGCGGAAAATAGTGACAATGTTTTGTCTTTTTTCCCCTACTACGAGTCGATTATTAAAGAAACTTCATTTCTTCCCGCATTGTGTGTTTTCTGTAGCGACAAACTTATTTCGACATTTTTGTGTGGCATGCAGAACACATTTTTCATCAGTTAATAGGTTTTAGTCCAAGTGTGTTGATTTGTGTGGACCTGATTAACATACACGACGGTCAGACTCTCTGTCTTTAAAGTCTTACAGAATGCATCGCAACTGAAGAAAGTATATGGAGAGACTGACCACAATGGCTCACCCATTACAGTAGCAACGCAGAATTGAAACAGAGACGTGTTATGGGATGTGGCGGAAGTAAAGTGGCTTATTCACAAATCAAAAGGAGGCAATATAGAGAAGACAGCGAAATGCACACAACCATTTCTTACCTGGAAAAAGAAAGAGGCGAACCTGACGGTGGCAATATTGGTTAGTGAATGATGTTGGCTAAAGGGCTGTTGTTTTACCTAGTGTGTCGAAAGTCGGTTTTGTGGTTCAGTACATGTATTCTGTGCTTCCTGCTTTATCAGGGTTGCGTTACGCAAGACATTAGCTTACATAAGTGTATACTAAAAGCGAAACATATTCGTTCACGGAACGGACACCGCGTGAATTTAACCCCACAATTTAACATTCTAACCTCACCGATCAATCACTTCAGTGGCCGGAAATTTGCTAGGATAGGCTAGTAAGCTCCCGAGCATACCCGTGAAACACTCGCCTGTATCTCGTGTGGTATAGCGAGATCTTAGTAATACTTTTCTCTCAAGAAACAGAACGTTCTCCAGTTTATTCCTTGTTTTAGACTTACTAAATGTGCAGGACAATATACTTACTTTCAAATCAAGAAAATTTGAATGTGTCCAGACGCGGTTACATGATCTTTACCAAACACGGGTTGCATGTGTTGTAATCTATGTAAATACTATTTTCAAAATGCTAAGGTCTTTACTGATGGAAAGGCGCTCTTAGTATAAACTAATGACTAATTAAATAGAAGGTAGTTACGATTATATCAAAGTAAACCAGCAGGGAGGTGGGGGGGTCTGTGTCAATAGCCCCTTCTCCGGATTCGCGCGTATGATCAACAGGTAAGGATAGTTTGAGAGCCTTCTCATCTGTTTATGGTCATGACAAAAAAACACAATTGTCATTTTTCGAAGAACGATGTCTATGGCATGACATTAAATATGGCAAGACTACTTCCCTCACCCAAATGGCTCATCGTGGCCTGTCTTATTCAAGCTACCCTCATTTCAAAAATTCATTATGTGCGCCGCCAAATTACTTCAATCCCGTGAAACTGTTGTTTTCCAGGCTGCGTTCCGTAAACCCAGTTTACGTTATGTAAGACCCAAAGAAAGTGTTTAAATCTGGCTAACTTTGGAACATGTCCAAGGAATGGATGATTGGATTAATATGAAACTTTAAAATGCTATATTTTATGCAGTGTTCACCAAAACTCTGTTAAAAATTAATTTTTGGAATGCCCCACTTTTGTACGAGGGCTCTCAAAATAGGGCTTTTGTGATTTTTATGTAAAAAAATCAAAAGTTGTATGAAAAGAAAACGAAATGACATTTTAAAAGCTGTAACAACTGTTTTGAGATTTCATCTTGAATATTTAGACCATGCTAATACCGTTTTTTTCGAAATGAATGTACCTTTGTTTCTTGCTAAAAGTAAAAGACATGGTCACGTGACCCAATCGATGATATGTTAGTAAAAATTCAGAAATGGAGTTCTACGTGTTTTCTACTTCTAGAAAATACATAACTTTACTGAGTTAAAATCTGTAGATTTGGTGATATTTAGCCAAATACACAGACTATTACACGTACATAAAGTCCTAAAATACCTTAAAGAGGCACGGAACGCGAAAGCTCGTCAAAAACATCTTTTAAACAATTCCTGACGAAAATACCATATCTCAACTACACAGTTATTCTCTTTCCCCGGTGAGGGAATTTCCACAAAAATCACAAAATTCACGGTTTTTGAAATACGCGAGAAGGAAAAACAATGTAGTTACCACAGGGTTGTTAATCTCTTCCCCCACTCACGCACAGTCATTTGACAAAGAGCAGATTATCATGTGTGACCGCAGTGTGAATCTGAGGTCAACAGCACAATATGAGGCAAGCCAGTGAAGCAAGCAATTTTCCAAACATAATGCCAAGTACATTTTAGTATACGTTTGAATACTACGGTACCTTTATAACAAAATTTAAAAGGGTTTACATTAAGTGCCTCTTAATCGGACTGGCTGCGGCTTGAAGTCGCCATTGGTTTGTTTACATCAAAATTCAAAGGTCACATTTTCTATATAACTATGACTTGCCATACCAAATAAGGAGACGGGCTTTGCCTTGTGTGAGAAAAATCGACGAACTGACAAATCGTATTTTTAAAATTTGAAACTAAAAGAAAAATGCTTCGACTTCAACAGAAATTCAAAATCTTTACGAACAAACCGTAAAAATACCTGGTGAGCAGGTTTGAATTCTGTTTCAGTGACAGAGAACCACTTTGAGTAATGCAAGTCTGTTTTAGCGTTCCAGACCTCTTTAAGACACCCGCGAAAAAAAACTAAACTAGTGTTACACATGCGCCGCCAGTAATGCATGGCAGTATCTCGCGAAGACTTTAATGGTGTGTTTTCGCGAGTTTCGTGCGTCTACGGAACGCAACCCAGTCAGAGTGCGTATAGTATTGCATCAGCCAGATCATGTCAATCACAAAAATTAGACTGACGGTTTTGGCCACAGAATAAATTTGACTAGAGCGCCATGTAAGTTTTTGCAGAAGTATGACAACATAATGTAACCGTGAACCGTGTTGACTAGGCTTTACATATGTGCAAATATCTTAAATTCTGTTAGCTGTAATCCCTACAAAGTAGATATTTTCGGAAAGATGAATAAATTTCCCCCAAAAAATTGTATTATTCTTATTTATTTGTCTTTATTTTTCATGAGATATGCGTTTTTTTAGTAAAAATCTGGGTGTTTTTGACTTTGAACAATAAAAATACTGTTCCGCCAATCAAGCTGGTCTTTTGTCAACATGTTGATAGCGGCATTTTCGAGGGAAAGGTGTCTCAATTTTTTTAAATAGGTCTAATTTTTTCGTAAAGAAGCCTTCAAAACTTAAGAATGGGGCCGCTTTTCTCAAATTGCTCTAAAAAGTGAAAAATTATAAAACTAAGACATATATCAAAAAATATCTCAAAAATCTGGTTCCCTCGAAAATGCTCTTATCGACATGTTGCCAAAAATCAAAAATGATTGGAGAAGGAACATTTTTAAAATATCTGTTCAAAGTCTAAAAAACATTTTTTCACTAAAAACGCATATTTTGTGAAAAATAAAGACAATAATAAGTAAGAATAATAACTTTTGTTTGGACTTTGTTTTCACCTTTAGAAAACACAGACTTTGTAGGGATTGCAGCTAACAGAATTTAAGATATGTGCACATAAGTACAACCCGGGAAACAAGGTTTACGGTGACATTAAGAGGATGTCCAGGCAAAATTGCAAGACAGAATTGGGCGTTGTTCACGAGAATGATTTTATTAGTTGTAATGACGACAGGTGCGCAATTGAATGGATCTAACGAATTAAAAATGTAGAGCTTGCAGGTGCGTGCCTAGGTGCAGTCTTAATTGGCAAAACGTATTTTTCCCATGCCATTACAATGATATCGTTCCGCGATTTGTGTTAGATGAAAAACCTTATACAAAACTGCGTCATCACTTAATTGGTTTGTCACCTGAGACTGAATGAATATCATCACCTGATTTTCTCTCAGTATTAGCGTACTTTGATTTAGATTCTTGAGACAATATCCAAAATAATGCGTTTTGTAAGGATACAAAGCGATTTCGCTCATGAACCTAAACTTATATTGGCTGTCGGATATCCCTTTGCATATACACGCACATGCGCAGTTTCATGTCTTCCGTACATGGGTCTCTTCATGCAGAGACTTTACCAGTTTTATGATCGAAGAGATTTTGTGAATAATTAGCTTTGACCTGAGCTGTAAAACAATCTGTTGTACTTTGGGCATGTCATTACAAATTTCCAATTCTCGTCGACACACATTTGCTGAAATCACGGAAAGCGTCTTTGTCAGTTGAATACCATTAAAATTCTCTGCTATTTATTGACTGGATTTTAGCTCCGCCAGCACAGCGATTGAGTGCACCCGCGGGACTTGACGATTCACCCGCAGGACTTGACAATTTGGTTCCCGCTCCGAAGTTGATCGCTTTTCTAGCCGATAGTGCTCCTCTAAGTGTTATGCACGTCATGTAGTCAATGTTAAGTTAAACTCATTCCAACATTTAACGTTTTTTAATGGTTAAGTGAAGCTTGCTAGGCATGCTATTCTAAAAACTTGGTATTTGTTGTTTGCTCTCATATAGGTCTCGTAAAATAGTGAATGCATCTACACGGTAGTGGGCAACAAAATGGTTGGCTTTGTTGCATAAGGACTGGTTGCAGTTTCTGAAAGCAACGCTTTTATTGCAGGTACTGGGGTCTCCGATCATCAAACACTTCAACAAACTAGCGATGTAGCCAAGATTCCGGAAGCAAAAGAAAGAAAATATAATACACCGTGACGTCATCTACTCTCGCGTTTGTTGGAATTATCGTCACTGAAGGTCTCAATTGTCTCTTACCCGTCGATTGAACAATTTGATGGTTCCCTGTGGCGGCGGTGTAGCTTCAGGGGATCTCTCGGATTGAGAAATGTGCGAGTTCTTCTTAATGACGTAGCAGGCTGCGAGTGAACAACATCGGAGCAATGAGTGGCATTTTTTATTTTGGCGGAGATTTGCCATCACAATGAACTCAACAAGTTTGTGCCTTTGCGTGCTGTGCCGCCCAGCGCGTAGACCTACAATCTGTACCCGTAATTGTCTCCAACACGCTGTGTACACTTTTACTAAAATTGTGTATAATTTTCTTGTTTCCTTTTCCTCGCATGTTTAAGCTTGAAACCTCGGAGTGATCATTCCAGTTTAAATATTGAATAGAAAGCGTATTTAATACACGTCTGGAAATTAGTAAAGAGCATGCAACTGACGCCGACACAAGGAGTGGTGGTTGATTTATGAGAGTGATAACTTGCACACTATGGCGCCGCGAGTTTCCGAATGAAAGTCGTTTCCACGCACGGAAATACATGATTGTACGATAAGTGCTATCAACGGACTGAAACGTCACAGCTACAACGCACAAGTGTAATTCTTTAATATTCGTCTTAATATTAACATGAAATGGAAGCATTCTGGCGACATTTTGACTACATGCATTTGCGAATTGATTGACCTCTCTTCGTTTTACACCACGAAGAACAGTCAAAATGTCCATGACTTGGATAAAGCACCTAACTGGCATTTAAAGATACCACGACAAGATCCCCAAGTTTTTCTGTCACGCGCTTTCAAATTAGGATAAAAAACTGTTTTACTGATTTCCTCAGGGTATAATGATATCGCCACGTGCTTTGCTCACACGTCGCACCTCTGTAATTCTGAAAAAAAAGAAGTAGAATTCATCAAGAACACATTCTCGCTGTGTCACGAAGCGGGGCCATTGGTGCTAGAAGGAATATCTTGCGCCACAGCAGTTGATTGATTCAGAAACACCGTTAGTCACACTCACCCATTGGACAGATTTCACTGCCATATTACAGGCGTGCTCTGAACTACTGAGTGTTGTACAACCATGACCTCGTTCAAAGAACGAGTTTTGGTGATTTCCCATTAGAGGAACTTCGGTTTACCGAATCTTCTCCGAAACATCGCTTACCTTTCTGACTAGAAATCGATAGTGAAGTTATCGTTGAATGGCGATCCAATCATTGGAGTAGACACCAGACGGCACAATTCATTCGTACTTTCGAAGGAATATTGAGTAGTGAGCTTGAGGCTAACTGAAAATTGTTCTGCCGTTTACGAGTTTTGAATAAAATGATCAGTGTCATTCTTCATCAGATATGCATATATTGCTCTGACGTCAAGTTTGTTTTTTTGTTCGCACTCTACAGGTCGCAATTTTCTTCCGATCCACACGAAATTTACACACAACTTGTAGGTCTAAAAGTGCTGGAAGCCTATTGTTTCTGGTTATGATCAAGTCCAAGATGGCGGATATGGCGGCCATTTTGTTTCCGTTTTAAGGTTCAGATACTCACAAAGGCCGCATTTTTGACGTATACGGCTGAAAATTAACACAATTATAGAAGTGAACAAGAGCTATAAACACGAGCGAAATCACTTACTTCCCTTCAAAGATAGCGGAAATATTGGAAATTGCGCACCTCGGATTTGAGCTGGAAACGTTTTGTCCTGTACAGGGCGCATTATAAGATCAGTTGCTTCGAAATTTATCATATATTAGTTCCCTATGACAAGCCATTACCTATTGCTGCGGAACCGGAAGTTAGTTTCAAGATGGCGGATCTGCCACATGTTGACCCATTTTCAGTCATGCTGGGGTGCCATTTTAAACGGGAAGAGAAAATGACGTGAATTTTTGCATGTGATTTTTTGTGTTATATTCTTTCAAATGAACTGTAACAATGTTTTTCTCAGACTTACCGTTTTCGAATTATTTGACTTTGAATTTCAAAAAAAAATTTCAATTTTTTCGAAAGTTTACGGAATTTTTGCGAAACTAACATGTTAGATTGAATTTTGAAGGGCTTTCAGATGATATTTTTCATTTTTTCGCTAAGGCGTCTAATTTTTTAATTATTCGACATTTTCCGATAGCCCTGTTCCTTTTTTGAACGCTCTTGCTGCATTGATGTTGGTTTGGTTTCTATTGAACAAGACTGTAGCCTATTTCTTACTGTTTCTGACATCTTCGCTAGTTGTTGTTCATAATCGCCCTCATCATAATCCTAATCTTCATCGTCGTCGTCATCTCCATCGTTTTTCCGTCAATTTCGCCAAGTGTCGCTCCTCCGAGCGCTTTCATTTTATTTATTTACTTGCGTCTATTGAGTGCACGTAACAAAGAACACGTTTTGCAAGTTTCGCATGATGGTATATCGTTGTTGCAACCTCTATTGATAACTTCGACGAAGCTTCGTTATAATCGTTCCCACTACACCGAATTTTCTCTGAGTACCCAAGCTTCGCTTTTAAATCCTACCACGTTCCGCAAAGTTTTGCTTGCAGATTAACTACCGAAGTTGACCTTTCCTTCTTACCGAAACTTCGGTAAAAGTAAAGTTATGACTCTAAAGGGAAAGCACCTTTTGAACTAAACTTAAACGTCTAGCACAGAAAAATAAGAGCTACAAGAACGGGTTTAGCTAATAGACTTGAAAGGGGGCTGACTTTTATTCCAAAAAGCATGATCTCTTAATTTATTTCAAAAAATGCAATGCCGTGACCGGGGTCTTTGTACATAGAAACAATCGTAACATTACTAAACCTTTATTTGGATATTTGACGCTATGTATTTGGGATCATAATTACAGACTGATATGTATGCCACATGCAGTTATAGGGTGAATTAATTTTATTATTACATGTTCATATTTTGCAGACACTCAAATTTATGTATTGTAAATATGTTTGGATAATAAATGCGAAAAAATATTGCTGAACACGCAGTTTTACATGTATGGGAGTTACATACAAACAGCCAGAAAACTGTTCAGTGAATGCGAGTTGTATAAATTGCTGTGCGTGAACTTGGAATCTTACTTTATCTCAAGATCGCGTATGCGTAAACTTGGAATACACGAGGAAACTTGAGAAATTCACTCAAATTATAACGTTCACGTTGCTAAAAATTTGCACTACACTAAATCAAATTATATTTTAATAAAATAAGACAAAGTTTAACCATTTTTCAAGTATTGACGATCTTATATTCACCAAACATTAACCATTCACATATTCCTCCGATTTTTTGACACAAGGTACGGTAAAGGAGAAAATGGGTGATCATGAGATCGGTATTTCCAAAAATTCTTTACACTGAAAAAAAAGTTCAGCTGATTGCTCAAATGAATATTCAATTCCAAGTTCACGCATACGGGATCTGTAGATTAAGCAGGATTCCAAGTTCACGCACAGAAGTATAATAAAGGAGGCTACGACGAATACAATTTGGTCGTGATCAATCTTCCAGAAGATCCCCATAGGATTGTGGCATTGACATATCACGTGAGTAAGCAATTAAAGTTCGTTGACCAGCAAAGTTAACCAGATAATCAGGTAGATCCCCTTGGCTTCTCACAGTGACAAGTAGGGCTCGGCAGAGATAAAAGAAATCAATTAAGATATTCATCTCACCCATTCGCGAGGGTTTAGGTGCTAACGAAACGGACAATGGAGAATGTCAGTTTAACACGTACCTTATCATTTGGGCAGGGCTCAAACTATTGATACACGTAAACTTATCAAATGAATAATTATTGTCACGCTGGGAATTTATAATCAGCAGTAAGGTATAAAGACTAGTTTTTAAACGGCTGGTTTATGGTATTGTCTCAGCAAGCGTATCGAATTCCTTATACTCACGACAATGTTCACGGGTGAGAAACAACATGGCCGCCGGTCCTCTTAAATCGGACCGACGCACCCAAAACAGGACCTCCGGGGATCAAATGGGACCGTCGCACCAGAAAATGGGGCTGACACGCCTAAAAACATGACCGCCTCACCAGAAAACAGGACTGCCGGGGACTGAACATGACCGCCGGGGACTATTTGAAACCGCAGTGACAAACAAGTTAAGATTTATTACCTGTAGGCCTACACAGATCATACAATGGAGCTATATACGTATGCATATGCAGGTCTCGTGCCGATTACTCCAATGAAATCTTTTCATTGTGCGCTACAGGACATTTCGCTTTGTAACACGCGGCGCTTTTGAGTTTTAACCACAAACCACGTTGCACGCTTTTGAGCTATATAATTATAACTTTATCCACTGCGTAAGTTTTAGAACAAAATGAAAATCGTTTTTTTCCAATTTGACGTTTTATTGAAGAAAAAAGGCGTTCTGGTTCTCGGGTGAAGCATCATAACTACCCTTTGTGCGGCAAAGCAGTATACTAAATATACAGCTTGGCGCCGATGTGGGTAAAACACTGGACATGTAAAATCTTCACCGAATTAGTGTTTTTAACGACACTCTTCCTTTGAGTAAACTAAATTATTTATCAGCGCTCGCCGGGAAAATTGTCGTTCTGTCGTTATTCTGCTGCTAAAATTGAGATGCGTTCTTTTAGGTCGGCTTACATTGACCAGTTCCTTAATTTTTTCACCGTTCAGTCAGTTCTTCTTCTCTTCTACGACGTTGCGTACATAGCACAACAAATTATCGGAACTGGTTTCATTTCGTCATAAGTTTTTAGTATTTTAATACCAGCAAATCGAATTTCAGAACCAATCGTGCTGCTGCGAAGTTGAGTCATCATCTTCCGAAAGACGTCGCAAAATTTTAGGACATGTCGCGTGCTCATGTCACGAGCGCGACAGACTTTTTTGTTACATTAGGCAAACAAATGACATTCATTAGATTGTTTTTCACTCAAGCGGCTGCAACCTGCAAGGTGAGTGTTGATTGACTCCTAGATTTTGCATGCGCCTGCTCCGCTCGCTAGCTCTACATGTTGATATAAGTTTCACGACGAGGTGACGAGCAGAACTATACCCGGGCTGTGGGAAATTTCGGGGATGTAACGGAGCTCAATAACGCAGTGCTACCAAGCTTTATTTTGGCGAGTCTTTACACAGCTAGCTGACCGGTTACGTAATCACAAGCAGTATCATACAAAGACATTGATAACTACATATTGTCCGGCGGTCATGTTCAGTCCCCGGCGGTCCTGTTTTCTGGTGGGGCGGTCATGTTTTTAGGTGCGCCAGTCCCATTTTCTGGTGTGACGGTCCCATTTGATCCCCGGAGATCCTGTTTTGGGTGAGTCAGTCCGATTTAGAGGACCGGCGGTCATGTTGTTTCTCACCCGCGATGTTGTCAGTTGCCGATTTAAATACATTACTCTCTTTATTTGTCGATCATCCGTTGGACAGCAATACAGTAGACCGCCAAGAAACAAAACACAAAACAAGGCTATTTATAATAACGTCTATATTGTTTCCGTCAAAACATGACCTGTCTCGAAACATAGACGATGTTTTAATTGATCTTGTTAAGTTTCTTGACCGTCTTCTCTGTTGTCCTGCGGATAGTCGAAAGGTAGTTTGATCCAGAATGTACAGTTTGAAAATCGTCAACTGACAACTGTGGTGAGGTTAACGAATTTTGTCCACAAGTCAAATTTTTCAGGTTTCAAGCATAAGGGCAAAATGTCCTAAAATGATGTACCTCCCGTCTTTCCGTTCTCAAGCAAAGCCAATACATAGCAATCGGTATGGAATTTTGTATTTTGGTTGAAGAACAAAATTCCAACTCATCAAATATTTTCATAAATGATACCCTCTTTCAGACTGATTTGCCTCACTCTGAGGTTGTCGACAGATTGTGTGGAAACGCTTAAAGTTTACTTTTATTAAAAAACATCGCCATCCATGATCTAAACGGAATTTTTAAATACAGCGTATCTAAATTCCACATAAAACTACGATTCATTCCGGTGTATAGCCAACGAGAAATCACAAACTGAGTCTGCAGTTCACACAACTTTTACAGAATTATCTTGTTATTTCAACATCAGTTTCAACATTCACTTGAAAGGTGAAATAATAACTATTGAATGGGATTAATTTTAGCAATACGTGACGACTTAGTGATCACGCCGTGGAACCCGGATATTAGTGTCCTCTAGGATGGCGGCGCCGAGGAATTGTTTACACGCCTAATCACATACATTGTAAAGGAAGGTCTGTCACGAAGTCAAACTGTTCACCTTTTGCACCCGATGCGAAGCTATGGAACCCCTGGTACAGCCAGTCATTGACCCCACGTCATCTGCTCCCCTTGGTTATGGAAAGTCTCCCAATGAATGGAAATTTTAGGCGTTAAGCCAACCATTTTATTTACTGAAGCCGGCCTCCCGTTCAGTAACGCTAGAACCTCGCTAAAAAGAAAAAAACTTCCCAAGATATTGCCGTGTATTTTAAATTAGAACACGTGACCTTGGCTAGATTTTAGCTAGGTCCTAGAGTAGGTCCTAACATTACTGAACGCACGCCGGGTTTGTTGACTCACGCGTTAATAAGATGGTCGTGAGCGGAAACGGAAATGAAGCTCTATTCGTTAGAGAACTTGTGATTCCATTCATTACGCCCAACTCACATTACAATCTGCTGTTACAAGACCTGAAAGCTTCAATAAATCAATGCCAGTTGTACAATGACTGGTGATATACTACTTCCACAGACAATCCTATAATTATTCTCCACCTGCTCTCAACCGAGTAAATACATTATGTTAATGGATGACGAAGGCAAATATTAAAGATTCTTTTCCTGCCCCACTTACTCGAAATGTCGAGTGCGTTTTAGTACATTACTTTCAAATACGCAATTTTAGCTACTGCATTATTTACTAATATCTAAGTCGCTTAGCCGGATATCCAAACCACCAACTCAACCTTTTGCGCATAACTGTTGTTCGTCAAAGAGGTAGTGAAAGACAACCTGCAGAAATCAAAACATCTTCGGCCAATGTGCCGTGATGAACTAAAGACCACGAATCTGCGAAAGATCGTTTCTAGGAATAAAACGGAGTGCATAGTTGGAGAATATTTGGCGTAAGCGTAGAATAGATGTTAACAAGCGAAGGTATGGCGTGCATCTTTGTAATTATAGCTCTCTACACTATGACGCCAGCTGCTGGTGTGCGTGCCACGGAAAATTTTGTGCAATTTCTGAACTTTAAAGGCAAGAGTGACTGCAGCACAACAGTTGTAGTCTCTTCGCTTTTACATTGTTCCGCGGAGTGCACGGCTAGTGAGAACTGCTACGGGTTCAGTTTCAAGCGATCCAACCAAAAGTGCCTTCATCACTGCTGGTCTCCCAGCCTGAGAAAAAAGGTTGCAGCTGGCTGGGCGTTCTACCAACTTCGACTACCTGGTAGGTTTAAAATAAGTGACATGTGAAATATAGCAGAGGATTAACAAAAATGCTATTCACGCATTTAAAACGGATTGTTCTTTCATAAAAACAGGCATAATTTGTTTGTGCATTTACTTCATACATCCGTTTAACATTTTAGAATGCACTGACGTCGCTACACGTAAAACGTACGAAGAATTGGACTTGAAAGACCAGATGACTGGGAATTTTAACGATTTTGAACTCGGCAGATTTAAAATTAACAAAATAACCTGGTGGACACGGGACCAGGCAATTGTTGGGTAGGTATACAGTTCAAGAACGCGCCACAAGATGTCACGTCATAAGGTAATAAACCTTAAACTAAAAACATTATATCGAGTTCCAGAAAGCAGAGGATCTCTGCGACCAAACTCCCGTTTCATAAAAAGTCAGTTTAGACTCAAGCCAGAGATTTCGTCTTCGCCCCACACGACAATTTCTGAAAAACATTTTAACATCACTTCAGCACAAGTGAACGGTCTCAGCAATATGCTCGTTATTGACAGTCAGTTGTAATTTCCATACATTATTTCTAATTTTATGTAAGTTCTAGCAATTGTACGCAATAAAAAGTTATTCAACAACTGTGAAATTCCTAAATCACGGACCAAAATAAAAATTAGCGGCAAATTTCTTCACAAATTGTTGGTGACTAAAGGCTGAATGGGACACCAGAAAAATGTCCATCTTGTGAACTCCAATCACAGAAATGGCTGATTAGATTCCCATAAACTTTTAGATGCTATGTTTTACGCACTCTTCTCCAAAATGCTTATTGGAAATGTTTTAACACGTCCCCTTTTTTGCATGCTGGCGAATAAAAATGTGAATCATGATTTTTGTGAAAAAACTCAGAAGTTGCTTAAAACAAAGAAAAAATAATAGTAACGGTGTTCGTGAGATTTCATAACGCGGAAACATCTATATCGGTGGAATTTGTTCATATTATTGATAACATTGTTTTGCAACGGTATACCTTTCTTTTGGCTAAATTTTGATTAAAAGATCAGGTGCCCAAACTTAAGGCTGATTTACATGAAGTCATACAGTAAATTCTGCAGGTATTATGCTTTCAGAAAATTTATGGTTTTACCGAGTCAACTTCTGTAGTTTTGTAGCTTAGATATTTGGATGAATGTGCGGACTTGCCGTTAAGATTCTACATAACCTTAATTCATTATCCGCATCACAACGTGAGTGAAAACGCTAGACCTGCATGTTGTGTGACTATTGCCTTGGGACACGGGTGTGTTACCATCAACAGTGTTTTTGCTTCCATTTCTTGTACAGAGCTGTATCCGAGTTTTTTAAAAACACATGGGCGACATTTTGACACGTTGGACCATCTCAGTTCTACCAGAGTTTGAAACCTCCGATTCTGGGCTTTCAAATACACAACACGACCAATGGACGACCAGAAAAAAGATATATTAACTCTTCTGCAGTGAATTCCCTGCCGTCCTGCGATGTGATTTACCCACTCTGTCATTGCCGTGCAATGCTCTACTACAACAAAGGGAGAAAACTCTAACTCATCCCGGCCGACGCCTCCCCCCACACACTGTTGAAATCTGTAGTTTTGCAGATATTTGGTTAAATCAGGAAGAGATAACCAGGAAGGGACAACTGTTTTAGCGCATTTTAACGTATTTTCAAAGGTGATTTCAAAAGTAAATGTTAAAGTAGTCTGGAATCCAAGCATTGTGTTTGAAAGCTTAACTCTTTAGCTATAAAATAACACCACTTTTGTCCCCAAAGACTTCATATTAATAGCACTGGGATGCTTTGAACATGACTTGTTTTACCCTTCCAAAAGATGCCTCTTCCCAGGCATGTACTCGGGCACGATCCTCTTTTTTGAACCAACAGATGTCACTAATATATGCAAATGAGGCTCGCATCGTCTACGTCATACGACGTCATACGGCGCGAGCTTCCAATTTGAACCCTAGAGTGCCTGATAGTGAATGACTTGAAACGCAGTTCTATCTGACTGGGCAGATCTAAGAAAATGAAGAACTCATCATGCAAGTCAATGTTCAAAGGACATTGAATGGTTTCACATGAAAATACATTTAATTGTATTTGGATACGTTTGCATGTGTGTATGCGTGGACTTCGTCATTTTGCTTATCCAGATTTAGAAGCAGGTGTTAGTCAAGAAATTAGCTGCTCCCGCCACGGTGGCCGGTGTCGTGGCGTCGCCGGGAAGTCTGATCCATGCATGCGCAATTCGACCAACTAATGCTAGTTGCTGGTCAGCTCTGCTATGATTCATGCGCAATTCGACGAACTAATGCTAGTCGCTGGTCAGCTCTGCTATGATTCATGCGCAATTCGACAAACTAATGCTAGTCGCGGGTCAGCTCCGCTGTGATTCATTTGAGACGTGCGGCTTAACTCGAACCTATACCCGTGTTCTGGCTCCAAGGTCGTTTTTTGACCCAGTTTCGGGAAAAGTTCATTTTAATACGGTCATTTCCTGAAGATTTTTTGGAAAGATATGATCCCGAAATCCTTGGCCTATAGAGCTGTATCAAAATTCCTTGTTGAAACACGGCCACTGGTCCAGCTTCTGCAGGGCGGCTGGGAAAATGAACGCGTGTCCCAAAAATGCACACACTTCAACCCCTCAGTGCAGTTCAAGTTCTTTCCCCGTCAATCACTGTGCGCGGATTCTACTGCATGACTACACCTTATTTTTAACGTGGGTGCGTCACTGAGTCACAACGTGTCCAGCCTTTGCAGTGTGCACGGGAATGGCAAGCAAACGATTCGGTCTAGAAGAACCTAAATTCATTGCACAATACTGGGAACTACAAGCATCAACGAAGTGCAAAGACAATCTTTCCAAATTTATGAGCAATGACTTGAACTTCTTTTTTGATCTACGGTTTGTAAATTTTTGAATTTCATTAGTCTAGTTTTTAATTCAATAAAGCATTTAGAGCTGCCCGACATTCAAGAAATACCCCTGTTATCGTTTAGGGTCCTTCTTTGCGATATGGTGGTCTGATGATGGATCGAATTTTTGCCTTCAGGCTTCAACTAAGTTCAGTGACGCATCGCCATTTCTTACAAGACAGCTTCTGTGCTGTGCACGAATGTTTTGTGTTTTTGATGAATTTGGAATCTCAACTTCCCCTCATGAGTAGTTGGTAGTGTCATGCCGGAGGTGTACAGAAGGCGCAGTACTGAAAAAAGTGAGGGCTAAAGCCCCCTCAGCCCCCCTGTAGTGCACCGCCTATGGACCACTGGAAAACTTGGACTGAATTAATACGCTCCGAAAAACTTTTGCTTCACAAATTTTCTCGAATTTTCGAAATACATGTATGAATGATTAAGTGCACATTTTCAAGGGCACTTAGACGACCTATGCTGCAAAAACGGAGACCCTAACAACAATTGTCCTGGCCAGGGCCCTCAAATGGTAAGCCATACACTGATACCGAGTTGTCAATGTTCTCTTGAATTTTCGCTCTGATCAGTATTCGAAGTCTTTCTTTTTTGTCTTTCCCCAGCCCCACACCTTTGTCGGTTGCCATGGTTTGACCCTGAGGCATGCAATTTTTTTGGGGTGGCACTCGCCCTCCCCCCGCTTACTAAGGTCCTGATGCAAGGAGTCCATCGTTGGTCCAAGGTCAATGTTGTGTTTCAACACGCATTCGTTGTATAGCTTGAGCATTAAATTAAAGGTTTAAGAAATACAGTATCAGTTTTGCGCGTTTAAAGGCGAAGGCAACCTTTTTCATGTCATTTTTAGCAAAAATAAGGTTCGTTAATTATCCCAGACATATTTTTCACTTATTTACTGCTTTTCGTAATTTAATTGATTACTCGTTGTCTACTCCGGAAGTGACGTTTTGGGAGACAAGAATTTCGCGCCAATTTCTTTTCATATAGTCTGACTGAGAGCAGTCGAGTCAGTCATTGTTCTACCTCGGTTGTGATAAGTTCGGTCGTCGTTTGCTTTTGCTTAGGAGTCAGTCAACATGCCACGCTGTTGCTGCGTACTGGGGTGTACTCATTATTGTCTCACGTACAGAGTAAGAACTGTCCCACTTGCCTGAGTGTCCCGCGACACACTCCCACTGAAGAGTGATCTGAGCACCCAAGTTGCTTGCATCCCGCCGTGTGACTCCCTCGCCACACACCTGGCACCTTCCAAATAGCTCCAATACAAGTCCACAATAAACTTATCAAACTTAGGCTCACCGATCTGTTCATTGGATGACGAACTGTCCTCTTCACTGGGTGTCGAACTGGGCCTGTATTCACTCCCACTACTCAACATCGCTGCAGGACTGCTTACAGGCTCTGGGCTCAGAGACAACAGCACAGGGCGAATCACTGCTAGTTTCCGAAATTGCACGCAATGGGGTACGTTCGGAGGCACGGGTGACAGCAGATGAAGTGCCTCCAGTCAGTGTATATAGTGGCCACAGCTCCCAAGGCTTCTCGCTTCAAAAACGCACTTCTCGGGGTTGGCGACGGGGCACTGCCGGGAATCGACAGCGACGGTATGGTACCCTTCTTAAGGCGTTGTTTTGCAGGGACCTTCATCAATTCAGCGTGCATATCTGTCATAATCTGACGGCAGACAATGCTTGCCACACACTCGGTAACCCTCCACTGCTTTGTACGTTGCGTGGACGGGTAACTCTGCGTTCTTCACATGAACGAGCTAGCCAAGTACGCGAAGTGTGTCATCCTTCGGAAAGCGACGCAAGGTACCCAAAGCGCGTGTGAGACGTGGCATGTTGACTGACTTGTAAACAAAAGCAAACGACGACCGAACTGATCACAACCGAGGTAGAACAATGACTCACTCGACAGCTCTCACAGTCAGACTATAATGAAAAGAAATTGGCGCGAAACTCTTGCCTCCCCAAACGTCACTTCCGGAGTAGATGACGAGAAATTAATCAAATTACGAAAAGTTGCAATTAAGTGAAAAATGTGTCTGGGATAATCAACGAACCTTATTTGTACTAAAAGTGACATGAAAAAAGGAAGCTTTCACCTTTAATTGTGCGTGTAAAAGGGTTTATAGATTCGTACTGAATTTGTTGCTGCAACTTGTCTCATGGGCCTGTATCCGGCACGTGACCACAAATGTGGACACTAATTCGGCTATTGCGCAAGTCGAATGTAGCAAGGTGGCCAGTGAAAATGTAAAGCAGTGACAACTCGCATTTCTAGTCTCTTATTATGAAAACCATTGAAGACAATTACCAGCACCTGCAAACAAGAATTTTGAAGTATGGAGAATTTCAACAGGAGTTAGTTGTATACTTAGTCGCGAAGCTACCGACATTCCAGCCACGGTTACTGCCGGTCCTTTGAAGCAATTATAGCACATATATACGAATTTTTAAGAATGGCAAGGGTGCGTTTTGTGTTGACGGAAATGTCCATGGCGTCAAGGAATTTGAGGCATTTAATGATGAACAACACCTAGCAAAACTAACTTCCAAGTATGCATACTGTGGCGGAATTAAGAAATACGATTATGGCAGTGCTAACTGTAGCAGAACCACAAAGTGTGCTAAAATGGTAGAAAATTAGGCATAACATTTTTGTAGCCTGAGCAGATAAAAGGTTGATTGGCGCAAGAGAAGGCCGATGTCTTCAATGCTCAGAAAAATTTCGGCAGGCAAGAGACTTGCCAAGAAAACGACACAGTTGAGTCCGGGCATTCTAAAGGAAGAACTGCAGCCAATTCCAATTATTCGGTGCAACTTCTCTCACCCGACAGTGTTGTTTCACGATACCGCAACCTCAAACAGCGTCAAAGAAACGAAACGCGGAGGATGAGATATTACAGAGTATTAATATTTATTCTTGGATACAGGTGTCCACCTCAAAATTAATTTCCCACGGCCATTCTTTATGCCAATAGCAATGTTTTCGTCAACTGAAGAACAGGAATCATAGACATCCCGCACGCTCCGTCTATGGTTCTGACACTTCAAACTTTTGTCAACACGACATGTAGCCGCAGAAAGTTTGATGTTGACCTCATTCTAATCTCTGCAATCCACTGTCAGGGGACGAAAACAATTCAAAGTCCGCTCCTCGAAATAGGGCTTGCTTAGCTGGAATTCAGAACTGCGGTCATGAGAGTGTTTTCACCTCCTGATTGCGAAGCGATCGAGTGGTATCTTCATCAGCGCGTGCTCTCAGTGGGAGGTCACCGCTTTATCCACTCAAGCGCTCGACCAACAACTGACGAGAGCCTCGGAACTCCCACATGCAAATTTGATATGCAAATGAGGGAGTACTTGACTACTGCGCCATCTATACATCGACGGAAAAGCTTAAATACCCGTGACTGCGTGTGGGAAGTTGCGATTGAGTGCTCTGAAGTCGATATTTTTAAAGTACAATTACACCACTGTATAAGGTTGCAAAGTGAGTTTTTTGATATCCTTCTATAGAAAAAGCTTTAATCTCTCTGATAAAATCATCTGTTTCCTTTTAAACGAAACTTAAGTCCTGAAATTAGACCGGGGAAGGAGGCCAAAAACGGCGGTTTAGCTAGTTGTCCCTTCCTGGTTATCTCTTCCTGGTTAAATGTACATGTAGGCCTACAGTCTCGTCTATAAGGTCCTACACATTAAGTCATACATGTATATCAGGATACAGTCACGTGGTTTCAGAACGATCACTATACGACATGTCGACTTCATAAATAAGTAAACCAGCTCCGATTTCCAATGAGGTTTTCCTAGTGAGTAATTTCACATTTCACTGCTGCGTAACTTACATCAAGATGTCGTTAGGCACGTCTCATAATTTATTGTACATGTACAGGATGAATTTGCGGTTTTCACTGTCAATTTTACAAATATCAAAATCGTTTAGAATAACGCTAGTACATGGGAACTTTATTTTTGTAAGATTACTTATGAGATATTTTTATGGAAGCAATATCACGAAATAGCAACTGTTTGTAGCTTTTGGTAAGCACACTTTCGTTTCTTTCACTTCGGTATTTATTTTATGCAGGATAAGAACAACATATGGCGTCATCGATTCTACACATCCGCCAGACGCAGAAGGAGACCCTGGAACGGTACGGTACTTCAACACTACCGAGTTCATCTCAGGGATCTCCCTTTGCTGGAATAATGTTTTAAAAGTTTTCACCGATATAAACCCGATGACGTCACTGGATCACGCCTCAGTCGATTGCGACAATGTTGGTACGCCCGAATTTTTGTCAAGTCCTGGGAAGGTGCTACGCTACATTTCAGGATACTATGGACTAACAGAGGGCACTCAGTACAATGTTTTGAAACATATCGTTTTTCACTTTTGTTAATAAGCCAATCGCCCCACACAGGAAGGTCGGTTTGTTGGTTTCATTAGAAGTTTCTCAGACATGTTTGATTCTGTAGATGGAAGGGAATTAGGCTATTTCTGAAAAATTAATTACGGGTTTCTAACACCGAACTCTCAAAAAGTCAAGACGATTGCGTGTTGCGGAAAACTGTTGATTTCTGGTGAAATTGGCCAGTGACAGGAGTTTTGTCAAGATCGTTGAAAATTCTCACCTGTTGAGTCAATTTGATTCACTTGTCCTTTGCTGAAGGATATGACCAAAGTCAAAAGCCTCCGCCATTGCGTGTACATTTACACCAAAAAAACATTCACCAAACTGGTTTCAGAACATGGCATAACAGTCTAAACTATATACCAGGTCTCGACTGCAGATGTTAATGCAGACGATATCACGTCACAGTATCCTGCAAAAACTAAGAAAACAACAGACCGAGCAACAGATTCCTGCTGCCCGAAATGCTGGATGGAAGATGAAACACCAGAACACCATGTCTGACGGTGTTTCACTTACCAAAGCATTACAAAAGAATACTTTGGAAGTAAAACAGTGTCGGTGAAAACATTAAGACACTTGCAAAATTAAGCAGACTGTGGAGTATTAGCAGTGAAATTTAAGCACAGTGTCTGTTGCAATGAGCCTGTAGAATGCTTAAGTAACGCGTCGGCCTTTTTGATTTGCGGCATGTTTTTCCTCGCAAAACTCTGACAACAGTGTCCCATTATATTTTCATTAAGTTTCATTAGATAACCAAGTAAGTGATTACATAACAAAAACAAGTCCTTACAGACATGTATCACCGGTTGTATGTAGTACATCTATAGCTGACTAAGCCACATTCGTACTTTTCACACACGAAACCAGCCTGTCCCGTTATTATCAAATTATTGAGCTATGTTATTGACAACACTCTGGTATCAAATACTGCACTATTGACTAACTTCTATTTAACTACTGCAAACTGACTAGTGACTATTGTCTGTGTATAGCTTTGTAGACGCAAGAAACTCGCTAAGGAAGCTACTTGTCATCACGCTTTTTTCTTGTAACAGATGGCGATATCTCTGGATGTCTTGCGTGCTTTTGCGTTTTCCCGAGATTCTCGCGTCTAAAGAACGCACGCCAGAGTACTATTGATGGACGCTGATTCTGTAGCTTAAAGCTATTGGAACTTGATCTGAGTCTTTGATTTAGGGCTAGAAGTGTACTCATGGCATTACATCAACAGCAAATAAAAGGTTTACATGTGGCCTTCAAGTTACCAATTTCGTTACCATGCACCCCAAAATACCCCAGGAAAGCTGAAATTGTCTCTATGCAAGTGCTAATTTCGTTCACTGGCAAATATGCACTAACGTTTTAAGGCAAGTGCTCAATATAATGAAGTCCCTTAAGACCTCATTAATCCCCGACATCCTCAAGTTTTACCCACTTGTTAAAATAGCCGGTCAGACGGGGCATAAATTGGCCAGTTATCTCATTTTCATCCACTTTTGATGAAAACGTTTTCGGAATTGTTCTTTCATAACAAACACTGATTTTATTTTGCTGAGTCCTCTTCAGAAAGCCTACTATGAGTTAAGGTCTTCCAACTTTTAACTCAGATATTGGGCACAGTATTTTTGATCTCATTGTGAATAGTTTGCAAGTACGACTTTACGACTATGTAAGACCTTGTCGACAAACCTGTGTTTCTATATAAATATCTACAAAAAATATTTTAGCTCAATTGAAGTATATATTCTCTGAACTTAGGAAGTATGAAGATTCTGTTTTTTGAGTTTTCACTAATCTGTCATTTATAATGTTTGAAAAAAGGAATCGTAATTTGATGTCTAGATAGCGGTATCATAAGAGAACGGGATCCCAGAGGATTTTCGGGCATGAAAACGTAGCCAATTTTCTTTGATACCACAGTGATCCATGGGTATCCCAATGTTAGGAAATGGCCATCTGACAGGTTCACTCTGGTGGGTGGGGTCAGGGTGGCCCTGACAATCAAAACTTGAGGTAGATCAACTTTTTGGTAACCACTAACCTGCGAAGCTTACTACTCAAGTCACTGTCATACAGTTTCAGTGGTGGGTTACTCCTGCCAGATAAGCAATAATGGGCTCCCAAAATTGAGCTAGATCAACCCAAGAGGTAATCGCATGAAACTGGCTAAAAATTAATCATCATCGACCAACTTGTATCATGAATGGATACTGCCCGACAATTGACCTATCGCAAGCTCCGCCCCTATGCGAAAAGTCACGTGATACCCGACATTCGAACGAGATGTCAGAGGCAAATACACTGTCGCTAAACGACGTTCCTGGTGGAATCGATGAGTGTTTTTGCACTATTTGAAAACGCGTCGACAGAGACAAGAGGCGATGCTTTTCAACAGTGAATCGTACGTTCATGATATGGGAATTTGTAAAGGTGACGATGAAAAAATAAGTGCTCGAGGAGCCAGCGAAAATCCGAAGAACCCCTCGGCCTCGGGGTTCACCTTCACCTGACAAATGACAAGGCCACTGATACGATATGTTCATGTAAAGCTGGGTATATACCTTAAAGTCGAATTATCTGTACAATTCCATAGATTTCACGATCTTTCGAATAAAACCAGTGAAGATTCACCGATATTTTTATTCTGTCGTCTGCTAAATTTCGCCAAATGAAAAGTAGGTCTCAACTGGTGGGACTCCTGGAGTAAAGTAGGTCATAGATTTTAGACAACACATGCACTATAGTGTCTGACCGTAGGTCGACTCGATAACGTTGTTTACGCTTTTCTAATGTTGTAACGAAATATTTTGATCAAAAAATTGAGGTTCATAGCTCAGGTACACAATCATCTCGTCCTGGCCAAACAGCCCCCCGCCCCCCTAAATCCGCCTATGGAATTGTCCGTTTGCACCATTAAGACATTTAAATTAGGCCTACCTTTTTTATGAACTTGGCATTTTTTGTAGTTTCATTCCATAAAGGTAGCTTTCATTTAATTTTGAAGGTAGCATGATCACTAAGTCGTGGTATGGTTACAAATTTTACAAGTCTGGTGTGGTAGTTGCAAAAATAGGGTATTTACAAAAATAATTCAAGTTCGTTTTTAAACCTTCGATCTAAATATCATGTTTGAACAACTTCAAAATGAGCTCTCTCTAACTCCGAGTCTACAGACATAGTGTATACTAGAGGTACACGTCAAAAACAATTCAACAGTTTATTTTTAGTGACAACAGCTCGACCAAGGCTTTGAATTCCGACAGTCATCCAGTGCCCTTCCCTGTGCCGATCTAATCTCTGAATTTTGACCGGGAGAGAAGTTCAGTTGAACGCCAGCCTACGGTTTATGAATAACAAAAATGTACCTCTGATACGAAACAAAATAATTTCCATTAGGTTGAAATAAATAAAAAACATAAAATAAAAAATGTCCTTGAAAACAACTGCCGCTAGAGTGCTGAGATCCAGCAGGTGCCGAGACAAAGGCGGCCAGACGTAGGAAACTCGGGAGTCAAAATCTTAGATAGTCCTGCACCATAGCCACCAAGCTAAAAAGTGCGTATCTTGGAACTAATATATTTGTGTTTATTATAGCCTTCGAGTTATCAAGCAACATCGCTATGTTCAGCTGCTCGTGTGGCCGTACAGTTTGATCCATAGTTTACGCTTTTCAACATCATTTTTCGGCTTAGGACATGCCAAAAAATGACGGGATATTATTCTGGAGCAGCACAACGGCTGCCGGTGCTACACACGCCATATCAAAACCGTTTCTCCATTCTTAGCGGACAATTTCTTGAGCTATAGACTAAAGTAAGTTTAACTCGACTACGTGTGGTTTGTCGGGTAAAATGGCGGCTTGGAAACGCAGACGAAGGTTTGCCAAGAATGCTGCGTTCTGATTGGTCAATTAAGCCGTCCGTCATAATCCTGGCGATAGGTCAATTTCCGTGGTGAATTTCCCTCGTCAACCACGTGAAAACTCCAAGTTGAGCAGGTAACCGATTGATACCAACTGCATAACATCCAGCATCACTCCACGCGGTACAGCAGTTACATGCCAGACAATTTCAATGGTGGGGTACCCCTGCCAGGTAAGGAACAAAGGGTCCCAAAATTGAGCTTGATCAACCCATGAAATCGGTTGCAAAATATTCAACACAATCCCGTGTATCACGAATGAACACTGCCAGACAAATCCAGTGGTGGGTTAACTCGCCACACTCGCCCCGACTTCAGAGTTGAGCTTGATCAACCCTCCAGGTAGCCAGTTGAAACCAAGTGCAATATGTTCCACATCACTTCATATGTGTTAACTAATGCATGCAGACTATCTCAGCGGTGGAATCAAGGGTCAGATATCGAAACGATATTAGCCATAAGGATTGTGTACAACGAATAAATACAGCACGAGACACGCAATGGTGGACCAATGACTTTCATTTTCAAAGCCCCAACAGCTGGCCCTATACTAAATGTAAAGGGTGGATGTTCGTCAAAAATTTATCGATGTACGTGTACAAGCAGACACGTTCACTAATTCTGAGGTTGGTGCGTTCTCCCGGGCAGCACTATGATCTGCTTAAAGAGACTACGGCCGAACAACGCATGAGGGGACTATGTTCGGTGGGGTAGACTTCATGGCGTTATAGGGTTGCACCAGACCTATAAACCACTAGTATCCGTTTTTGTGATTAAAATTAAATACTACGCCGTTCATCTAGTGGGATTTAACTCCGCCAGCAGGCTGTGTCTACAGGGTTGCAGGGTCGATGTACTGAGTGTAGTACAATAGGAGGTCCCACTCCGCCATCTTGCCATTCACCGCAATACATGCAGTCATCGGTCGAAAAACTAGCGCCCAAAGTGGCGAATAAACAAAACTAACGGCGAGAATCCAAACCCTGTAAACACTGACAAATTCGTATTTTAATAACGTTCGACGGGCAATAAAATTACTGTGTGATTGAAAATGAGTAAAATACATATATTTACTTTAGCCTATTATGAAAATGTGTGTTTTAGTCAATATTAAAGTGTACTAGACCTTATAATTAATACTTGTGACAACAATGAAAACAATAACAACAAAAAGAAAACAATAACAACAAAAAACAACAACAACACACAATGTTGTTTCGCGTTGCTAGTAAATAAGGCGTTGCACTTTTGTTATCTATGTTATGAATGCACCGCACTTGCCTGTATTTCCGGAGTACACGTGCGTAGTAGCAGTAAAAAGTCTTTGAGAGATGATGAACAGATAACAGGGCAATTATGGGTAAACAGATCCGCAAAATAATTTTTCATGTACATGACGTCTGCATGATTTCAGACAAGTGTTTTACGGCAATTATGTGGGCTCGACCAAATTGATTATCACTGGATATTGGTCAAGACATTTTATAGATAAATCCAAGGTTGCACACTCCTTTCTGCATGTATATTATGAGTACATTGGAGAATAATATTGTTCAACGACATACAGATCCGCCTCCGTCTAGAAGCTCCAGGTATTTCGTTTCTATGGCTGCCATGCACGTTTATTTATCCTTCGGAAATTGTAGTCCACCCTCACGACACCTGGGACTTCGATGCGTCAGTGTATACCTAT
Source organism: Phoronis australis (assembly GCA_002633005.1). NCBI lineage: Eukaryota > Metazoa > Phoronida > Phoronidae > Phoronis > Phoronis australis. The sequence continues at coordinate 129,834 of NMRA01000047.1, forward strand.
GTCATCGAAGTGTCGGATAAGTGTATGATTGTGTTTTTGTTGGACTGGACGTCTTTCAAACTATTTCGTTGCAGTTCATTTCCCGTCAGTAAGCGAAGTTATGAACTCTGCGGAAAAATTCTTCCAGTAGTTTATTGCGGGAAATCTTTGATTAGTGTGCCGTCAACCGGCTAGACGTTCAACTCCAAGTTGACGTTCGCTGGGACAGTTTCTGGGCTAGAATGCGCCATTATAGGGTTCAGTGCCCGGTTGCATGAAGCGTTCCCAAATAGGGACTCAACTTGGTTTTCCAAATCTAATGCGCATTTTTGGCGTTGTGAAAACGCTGATTGAATCTTATCACTTAGTCAATTTATTGCTTTGATACACATGGAGAGTGAACTCTATGCGAAATTCTGGGTATTATTGAAAATAAGTAGGGATCTTTTCATGCGACGCCCCTAATTTAAGGACCTAATCATTTTGAGTGAATGAAGGGCTCAGTTTTTAGTTATATTTCCTGAAAATTAGTTAAAGAGGAAATCCCAATGAAGATAAAATTATAGAGAAATATTACATTTATGAGTAAAGAATGAAACAAGTACGTAAAGGATTTAATGATCTCTGATGATTCCCTGTTTAGGACTGTCTCGTGTAACCTGGCACAAAAGCCTTGTATTTTCTGCAACAAATCAAGATAAATTTACTGACTGTTGGTAATGCATTTATTGCAACCAAATAACAGCACATACTGTATTGTTGCGCTCGACACTAGTATTGAGTGCGATGTCCATTGCGAATATATGTCTCGCAACCCCGCTCTCCATTTTCCACCTAGGGACATGTACATGAACCTACGACAGGGGTACCTGAATTCTGCAAACGTCAACACGAACGCTGCTGCAAATTTGGATGAATGCTCATAGGCGGATTTAGGAGGGGGCAGGGGGCCCGCTCCCCCCCCCCCTTGGCTGCCGCAGAAAATAAAACAGCAAGAGCGTAGAGAAATGTTGAGTTTATTAATTAACCCCGGTAATTAACATTATACGGGTGAAACAAGATTTAAAGTGTGCAGTTTTAGGGCGGGGGAGGGGGCTCAGATCCAATTTCAAGTGTCAAATTCGGAACACGGCGCAATCGTAACGGAACTATGGCTAAGTACATGTAATAGGCTCTCTCGCGATATCCCAGACGACCGTCGTCTGCTTCACGGTGCAATGAAGAAAATTACTTTAAAGAAAATGGAATCTGAGTGACGATGATAAAACAGAATCTGCAGGTAAGATGTGAATTTTAATCGAAGCCTTAGTGAATCACTCAGAAACTCATAATTCTCTCTTTGTCAAACCTTAACTTCAGACGATTTGTAAAGCAACCGCGTCATTAATGCCAACACAAAAAAACGGATTTGGTCTTTGGGGCAATTGAAGAGTATTTTAAATACAATAAATTTGTTACGAACTGATTGCACATAATATAAAAGTGTAATAAGCATTACAAAAAGAAGTTGATTTTGCGCGCAAACGCTGTGGACCATAAACAAATAGGTCTTTTAGACTCAAAATTCGAGAGAAATCGTGGTGTGTAGTGGTAAAGCACGCGCGCTGTAACCGCCAGGTCTTGAGTTTGGGTATGTGGTATGTCAGTTTTACTAGTTTGACACGTTCTCCGTTTTTTTTTTTTTCGTTTTTTTCCATTGCCTTTTTTTCTTGGATAATACTTCAGGAATCAAGGAAAATGCTTGCTTTTTAGAGGAAAAAACAGAAAAATTTTCCTGGCGGAGGGGGGCAAACCCCCCTCCCGACCTCCCCCCATTCGGTGCTATGCGTATCTACAATCGTGCTTTGCGCAAATGTTTACTGACAAAATGTTGGGCCCTCCTTGTGATATTCTAGATCCGCCACTGATGCTGTACAGTACACATGTACATAAAAGCTTCTTTTCTGTGGTTTTGGATAAACTCTTTTCGGATGTTGCTGAAGCCCAGTGGGCGCAGTCGTATACGGATAACATTTCGCAGGCAGGGCTCGACGCGTAGTTACACGCCAAATCGCATTTGCCGCCGTGGCATTTTTGCCACGAAATCTGAAAAAATAGGTCACGAAAACTAAAATTAAAAACAAAATCTGCGGCTATGACGGCACCAATTTTGCCTTGCGCTTCTCTATTCCCTAATTTCGTCCGTAAATCTACCTGGCACTCTGGCTCTAATTCAACAAACGAGCATGGGACGCAGGCGACCACATGGACTGGTGGGGCGAACTTAGCCAATCTTGCCAGATTTTTTGCCAAACAATTCCGACTTCTGTCTGCTTACTTCCTGTTTTAATTTAGACGTGGAGGCAAATGCGGTGAATTCACGAAATAAACAGAACACCTGTGACTCTAAAGGGTTAATAAATCTAGGAAAACTGTTACTAATTTCAAGTTTAGAAGTCTACACGAACCTTGAAACGAATTGAGTGGGAATTATTGTCTGACTTTGATGCTCGCAGTGGCGACCTCGTGGCGACTTTGAATTTTTCTCAGGTCACCAAACACAATCTGACCTGCAGGTAGCCAAATCGAGCGCTGGCAGATATGCTTAGAGCGTATAGTTGGGAAAATAAAAGATGGTTGGATCCTAAAATATTTCCCAGTTTCGTAGCAAATGGACACCAAAAACCGTAACTGAAGTAAATTTCCATGAATAATTTTCTCCTGTGAGGAAAATCATACATCGCCAATGTTGTGTACTTGGTTTCAATATTCGCGCGTCGGCTACTTACTCTCAAGCATATTTCCGTCACTGACCGCACGCATTGGGCTTTGACGTTTGTTCCCTAAACTGATATTTTCTGAATGTACACCCCTAGTTTTACTGCAGAAAATTGTTCGGCATAAGGCCTGCCTGTAGACTGTAGTTTAGTAATGGTTCTTGAAACGCGAAATTGTTCAGTGCAGTTGTGACGTTTCATCTATAGATGGCGTTGAGCCTAAGAGACTGTTTTTATGGTTTAGCTGAAACGGTGTACACAATTTGGTTTCGGTTTTTGGCTAACGGTATCGTTTTTTCGGTTCGCTATTTCTCAGGGAAATGAGACAAATTTCCAACACTGTCTTAAAATTAGCTCCTGTCAAAAAACGTAGCTTGAACGTCATTGCAGGAATTCCTTTTCATGAGAAGAGTTCAAATGTCGAAGAACGTGAAAATTTGCACATGTATTATTTTACATTAGGTTTGTTTTTTATCCGAGTGAATTTGAACATCACATGGTAGCTAAGTATTGATAAAGTGCATAACACGGGGCCATTACCAACGCACCGATTTGGTTTTGATCGTAATCAAATTTTGTGGTCAATGAAGGAAATGACAAGATTTTGTTGGCAATTATGACTAAAATCACTTAGTTTTGACCTCACTAAAACAGCCCTTTGCAATTTCCACTATACAAAACAGGAATATTGATTCATGGAGTAGCGTACAAATGGACCACTGACCGATTGTGTCGGATAGTTTGGTCTTTATTCACTGAAATGCGCAATATTAATCATGAAATCTTTAATAAGTCTGAAGCATAGGTGAATTTGAGAGGAGCCCCATACATGTACAGGCGACCAAACAAAAAACAAATGTCGTTGACATGCCACTTTTAGAAGTTATGCGGACACTTTTCACTCGAAAATTGTGGTTGCCCCCTCGCTTTAGAACAACCTTGATCCGCCACTGTTAAAAAATAAAATCAATCCATGAAATTTTGAGGACATATTCTCAAAATTCTATTATCGAGTCTGGAATTAAACTAGTGATTTCGCCGAAAGTCATTTCACTGCCAAAGATCCAAATGAAGAGTGCAAACTGGCGTCTGAACATCAACTCGTAAAATTTGGCGCTTGCGAAATTGATACGACAAACGATTCAAGATGATAAAGCAAGGTTCCTCTCATCACAAAGTGGTAAAAATCTAGCGTCTTTCTATCAGCAGATCCATTTTGAGTGCTCGGTAACAGTTCTCGAGTAAATCGCATGCCTCCAATAACGGCACGTTTAATTCTTTTACCTGAAACCAGACGACAGGCGGAGATACGGCGTCATTGGATCTACACAGTCTGTTACGCAGTTCAACACTGGGCACTTTATTGTATAAGACTATCCCTTAACTTTAACGTTTTACACCAATGAAACATTAGACTTTGGTGCAAAACCTGTAGAGTACACTGAACGTTCAAATAAAAGGTCTGCTTCGTTTCGCAATTACTGATATATAGAAATTTTGAACATGACTTGAACCACTTCCCGAGATCGGCGACTGGGAGTTTGGAGCAGCCTGTTCGATGATAAATTTAATCGATTCATCCATAAAATAAAAAAGTGATCATCATGAGTACAACCATGTTTTAATTCATGCTGCTAGTTCAGTTCTGGGCTCACTGCGGCGCCGTACAACCAGGAACAATAAAGAAAATCGTGCATAGCACAGACCAGCGACACACACAGCGTAAGACCCGATGACATCATTGCATAGTGTACTTCAACCTCCTCAGGTTAATGAGGCATCAGGTGAATACGAGATAGGCCTAATGTGGATGGTGACCGATTAAAACGGCAAGAAACGCAAGGCATTGACATTTAAATTGCATTTACGCTTGACACAGAGCAACTGACACGCCGTGACGGACAACTGGTCGGGCGCAAGAATGGGTGTGAGTACATTGACCTGACGGCAGCCATTTCTGTCACCGCTTTGAGGGCTCAAGTAAAGCTCCCTCCATATCATTAGTGTCAACAACACGTCTAAACACAAACTGCAGTGAGGCGCTTGACCAATAAAGTACGTACATTGTTTAAGACTCCGTTCGTCATTGTTAACCCGAACATGCGCTAGCTCGTGCCGTGTCAGGTGTTCTTCGTGTAAATGCAGCTATAAACAGTGATGTACGATGTGGTTGCTACTAGGTGGTGCACTGAATTTAAAGTACAGTGCCACGATTATGCGAGCTTGTAACTATATTCCGTAGTTTAACTGATTAGTAAAAAAGGTCTAATTCACTCGATTTAACAGCTATACGGTTTGCTTTATACTGGTGCTCTGCTGCATGATAATAAGTATACAGGAAAATAGTCGACGAGGTCACGTTTTTAATGCCACGTAGGCCTACTACTGCAGCCCCAGGACGGAACACCACCAGTCCTCTTTGACTGCCACCTGGAGATCGCCAGCCACAATAGAACGGGCAAGTGCTACATTAGACAAGTGCAATTGGGTGGCACTGAACAGTTAGACTGCGGCCGAGGCCAATTTGTACTCCCGAAACGTTAGAATCTAGGGGTAGGCCAGGCTTGGGGGCATTTTTAGTTAGGTACATGTATTGTATGTAGGCCAAGTGAATTTGGTTTGTTTGTATTTGTGAACATGCTGAGAATTAAAATAGACACTTTCTTGGCTGTAGCTGCACTCTTCTTTAAGATGGTGGCCCCCTGTTGCAGTTGTTGTGCATTGCTGTGTAGCAACTGTGAAGTTGTCCGCGATTTCAGGTACCCCTCAAACAAGCCAGATTTGCAAAAAAACTAGTTGGTTGACAGTACTTTTGAACCACATTTTTGGAATTGGTAGGAAATTTGCTTTCGGAATCTAATGTTGGCTTTAGTCGAGCATCGGCAGGGAAGTGGTGATTTTGGGGTGAAAAGTGCCGATTTTGCATTTTTGTCCTTATTTTTCTTAGTCTAGCTTGGTATCCAGTGGGAGTGAAAGGGTCAAAAATACAAGAGAGAACAAAGTTTCTGTGCTCATCTGTAGGGCTTGTGATGTGAAATGACTCAAAACTTTTCTTTATTTGCATGCAGTTTTTGAAAGAGTGAAGAAACGGTGAAGAGTCCATTGACGTGATAGGCAAATCCCTGTGAGAACTGTTCAGTGCCTCCGTAGCAGACGGCTCCGATCTATTCTGGCACATATTTGGTCATAGAAGGCTATCCCTGCAAACAAATGCACTGATTGGTACCCTCCTCACAATATTAAGGTTTTGCTTTTAACTCCATTTTGATATCGATTGTGTTTGTGTTCAATACATAAAATATTTAGCCCAGAAAGCGAACCATTATACCCAGGCTTAAAAAGCAAGCCATCCCAGATGACTTTCCATATAAGGAAATCACTACGCTCATGAACTTGTGTTCAGCTTGCGCGAAGCCGGCTGTGGGCGGGAGGTTAGAACGAGGCCAGTGCTACATGTACTTCTGCGGCTCCCATTTTGAAATTACAACCAATAGCACTCCTAGCGGATGAATTTCCGGCGTCGCAAAAGCTTACGATGTTGCCAAACGGCCGTTTTTTATGAATGGTATTTTGGAGCCAAGTCGCCAAGTAGCATAACACGTTTTTCATTGGGAGACTTTCAGGAGCAATAGAAGCTGATCACATGGGACCTATGACTGTTATTGCCATCTTACCGTAGGCCTACCAAGAGTTACTTAGTCTTCACAGCGGGTAACACAGGAAACAGTTTCGACATCGTGAGAAGACCCTGTCAGTATGTATGTGATTAGACCTGATTTGTTTTAAATAAAAGTTATTAAGTACCTTCTTATCCTCTAAAGGCCACTGTATCTGATTCCATGTTACCATGGAGTCACCACACTGCCCTTGAAGTTTCTCATTGATAACATCGTTAAGTACAGTACGTTAAATTTCTCTTCAAGTTACTATGCGCATTATCTCTTGTTGACTTTGGACCGCATGTAACATTTAGTTCTGCTTAGATATGGTTACGGCTTCTTATGGAATTGTTAATCACTGCTTTTAATAGTTCGTAAGATTAGCACTTACTTTTCACAGCGGGAATGGTATTGTTTTAGGACCACTCATCCTTAACAGCCGTAATTCACCTACGCAATGAATAACTATGAAATACCAAAAATGAACATTTCTTTTGTTTCAGCCTGTTTTTTAAAGAAATGTTACAAATTATCTACTTTTCCGCTAAAAAGTCTTCACAAATTGGTGGATATTGTATGAGCTTTTAGCCATAGATGAAAGGTCACCGTTTTAGGAAAGAGTTAATCAAATATGACAGTCACAAAATGAAATGCGAAAATAGTGGATCACTGTTTCAGAATGGTCGCTTTAATTTGTGGTGCTGAAACTGCACCCTGAAACTTATTTCAAAGTTACTCTTGCCAAGATAGCAGATGATTTCTATCGTCAAAAAGAATTAAAGGATCACCTGCCAGTGATTTTCAAACGTCCACTATAATGTCTGGGGATGGAAGTCCTTTAAGTGTGGACAAGTTCGAGGCATAGTTTGTGATTAAGAAATCCCATTCACTCACTATTTGAATTTTTGGTAATAAGTGAAACAGTAACCAAGTAGCGAGACCGTCTAGTCCACGAGTCAGTTTACGAGAAAGGTAAGCAGAAATTATCAAAAAACAGAAATGGTCGCCTACATTGCTTTCGATGCCGACATAATGAAATAAGGTCCAGCTTTTCGTCTAAAATTACGGCGTGTGGTTGCATATAGATATAACGGAATCAGACTAAGTAAGATAATATGCTAGTGTTAGCTTACGAAGTAAGTGATGAGTAAAAAGGAAACTCTCCTGTAAGAAGAGTGTTTAAGGCCACTTTCAGTCTATCTCACTGGTGCAGAAATTTGCTTAACTTTTCAGTTTCGGGATCTAATTATCATTTTAACAGTGTCATCCATTAAACAGTTTGATTAAGCCTTCAAATGTAAACATTGTTGCTTAGACTGTGAAGCTGCCTCGTGGCTTCATTTGAACTTGCGAGTCATTACGTTTTTACTTGAATGAACCAATGCACTTCACACTACTACCATTTATTGCTCATGACAGCACAGTATTAACAAATTTTGATTTTAACGGGCCTCTCACATGCTGTGCCCCTGTTAGATAAAGCAGCCAAAGCGACGATCCTCAACAAGTGTCTTCGTACGTATATCCCGGCCCCAGAGAAACTTGGTCCGGCGTGGTTGCGCGACAGTAGTACTCACTCCAAGATCCATCATACATTGGTGCCTCGATCCCACATAGATGCGCCACCAGCGTAGTGATACAAGCCAGAATGCCTGTAAAACAAGAAACTAGTCGTTGGTAATTACGCTGTGCAAGCTTGCAATTCAGTTTATGGAGAACATTACTGCCTCATGCACGGCTTCAACAATGAGAATCAAAATATATGGCTTCGATGCACGTCATACTACTTGTATGGAGCACCCAGTCGATCAGCGCCCCCAGGTTATCTTTGAACAACTGCTGTCGAGAAAGAACTAGAAAAATAATGGCTGGGTAGGAAAATGTGTTTTGGGAATATGAAAGATAAAAACTCGTGAAAACAGATCTGTATTCACCGGACAATATTGCTGTGAGAACGCCCGTGCGTTTTGCTAGGGAGGCGAAGGAAGGCGACTATCCTGTAGTAATTCTCTTACCCGGAGATGTTCACTTATTGTTCTTACAGGTACATTCTATGTACAGGTCGCAAAATCACGAACAACTGAAGAACTATAAAAACAAGATTTTTCTTGTTTGGCAAGTACAGTACGTCAACCTTTACACTTCGCCTTTAAAAAGCAACTCCCAGTTTCAGGTTTGACAATGGCCGTACAGTCTGGATTCAGTTTTCGTGCTCAGACTTGACACTGCTAAACTACAAGCGTGGAATTATTGTGTAATATCAGAAATTCTTTAGCAAATGAGTGCGTAAGCTCAAGTCAGATAATATTTAATCTTAAGGCAATTGACTGGGCTAAGTGGAAGCACATGGTACTGGTGACGTTAGTTCACACACGAGGGGCCTCTGGGGCCCGGTACAAGAAAATTGACTTTGCTTAGAAAAATGTTAAATTTATGTCAATTTTCAGATATGACTTCAATTTATCTTAAGTCTGTTCCAAGAAATAAAGCGAAGTTAAGATTTACTTAAGTTTCGCCTGATGTTCTACTACTTACTGGATGCGGAAATTTCAGTTTGGAAATTGAGACAAATCTTAGACTTAAGTAAAACATGAAGTTAGGTCAGTTTCTTGGAGCGGGTCCCTGAATTAGAATAACAGCTGTGTTGGCTTGCAGAGTAGGAGCATTGTCCTTAAAAATGGTTTCCTATTTGCCCTAACTAGAGCGAGAGGGGTGAGTTTGTCTATATGTATCAATGTCCATTGCAAACTAAAACTGTGGTGCTCAGCCTCAGCACGGATGAAGACATTGGTCACTAGTTACCTTGCCCGTCTGGCCAGACTCGAGACAGAGTAGTTGGTTGTTTCAAGTGTGTCAACAGTTTGTAACCCTTTCCAGATGCATAACTGCCTACATCTAATTCAGTGCACAAGATGATTTTAATCAGTGAAGTATACGGAATTATCATTGTCTGTAACTTGTTTTACCGATGACATTCCCAATGGATATCTGCCTGAGAACATCATATTACCTGAACGACAGGTGGAAATTATGGGTTTTCGCAGATCAATTCCCGCTTTTTTTAACATGTCCATCAGTTCAGGCGTGGATTTGATAAGGTTCTCCGGGTTCAAAACGTGATCAAATGGTATGTTGATGGAATGCGGAATGTGACCGGGTTGAACCGCTGCAATGAAAAAAGTCAAATATTTTAAGTGCAATGTGGAAGACAAAAATGAGCCTAATTAAATGCAATGTGAATTTTTAGCCACGTAGAATCCAGTGTGAATGAAGGAGCATTTCTAAGAACTATTCTCCTTTCGGCAATTTTGGAATATACATGCGACCTTCCTTTGGTAAAACTTACGGTAGAGCTATAAGTTGAAACCTGTTTCATCACTCAAGTGAGACGCCAATGGTGCATTAGCATGGTACAGAACGAGAATTAGTTGAAATCACCAAAACTGGATTTATTGACATTTCAATTTATTTTTAATATGTTACTTAAGAGAACTTTCTTTCAAAACTTTCAAAATTTACAAAATCCTAAATCTCAACAACCACTATCTTTTGAAAAGAGAGATACCTACGGCTTGTTGGAATGAGTCCCATGAAGCTTTGGTTAGGTCTGGAATCCACTACCTGATAGTTGCCAGTCCGCAAATTGTCTATTAGGTCTTCAAACGTGGCCAACAAAGGGCGGTACAGGCTGGCTGTAAAGTTTTGCGCGTCAATCGAAGTTGCTTCACTTGTAGTCATAAATCCGTCTTCCTCCCACTTCGGTAATCCGCCATTCAGCACAGAGACTCGATCATGGCCAAATACTTTGAACATCCACCAGACGCGCGGGGAGGATCGGATCTTGAGAGGGCTGTTATCGTAAACGACTACGTGGTGATTGTTACTGATTCCAAGATGCCCGACATATTCAGCAAACTCTTCGGGTGAAGGAAGCATCAATGGAAAAGGGGAATTCTTGTTGGCGCATTCAGTTAAGTCGAAAAATCTGGCTCCAGGGATGTGCTTGCTCAAAAAGCTTTCAGAAGCCTTATATCCTGATTCAGTCAGACTTCCGTCTAGGATTCGAATGCTTGGATCTCCACGCTGGATTAAATCGTGCAACTGAGACGTGGAAAGTAAAGTTTCTTCTCTGATTCGTTGAAACCGGCTCTCTGACTCCTGGGAATGCGCAACAGTACTCACGAACAAAACTGTTACAATTGTCCAAGTTCGCTAAAAATAAATCAACAATGACCAATGAAAATGGACTAGCCATCAAATATCAGTACACAATGCATGTACACGTTGACTTAAACTCTTCCCAAACACGTCACTTGCAGCATTAAGCCTTTTTCATCATCAAACTGAGGCGAAAAGTAATTTTCTGAGACCAGCGTCGGCGCGAAGTTGAACGCAGTCCCCAGTCTAACACTCTGCTGTCGGAGCTAAATCTCACTAGAAAAACACCATAGTATTTTAAGTGTATTAATTTAAGTGAGGATTGTCTAGCAGGCACCTATAGAGAACTAACTATTCGTAAAAAATCACAGAAGCTCATTAGAATGTTTTCTTTTGAGTTTTGACGTTCTGTTCTGGTCTATTCCATCCAACAGTGATCCATTTTTGACCGTAAAATCGCTGTCAATTTAAATACTATAAATACGCAGAGAACGAAGTTTGTCGAAATGAACAAAAACTCATTTTAATTGGAAAAAGTGTTCGAAGCAATGTTTGCTTACATGCAGGTCTACAACTGTCATTTTGTACAGCACGTTTACTGAGCCCTGATCGTTAATTCAGTTATAAATCATAGATGGAATAAACTACCCTCAGCAAATTTTCTGTGCGGTCTACTGTTAAACCTGGGCATGAACCAGCTTCTAAACATTCCTCCCAGACATAAGGCCAAAAAGCATGCTCGGTTCTGTTCTGTACCTCGACTTATTTGGAAACCAGCGCCCACTTCTTTAAAGAGAATGATACCCGCTTTAATTAGACATTTTACCGTCTTAATCGGTCTATATCCGCATCAACTCGTCGATCTTACCTCGCCGAGAGGTGTCACGTTAACCTGTGAGGAAGGTGAGAAAAAACGCAGCGACCTCAGTGGTTCTTCGGCAGAGTGAGTGCCGCTATGGTGTGGTGTATTGTTCCCACTTGTGCGAACTATGAACTGCAAGGAAAGCGGGTATATCGTTTTTTCGATTTCCGCGTGCTTCGGAAGTGGCTCGCGGTAGTGAAGAATGAAAAGCACGCCGTTAATACCAAGTATGAGGCCGTGAAACTTCTCCGTAGGTGTCTGTCAGTGGCCTACACTTCGTCGGATCGGTTGCTGATCAGTTTTTGATTGTGGAGAATTGTAGTTGGCCATGAAAACATAAACAATTACAATTAATTGAAGGCGTGAAAACATAACGTTTTACATAGCCTGTTTGATGACTGACTCGTTCGTTAGGGTTTTGTTTGGTACTCCGGGTGTAGGATTTTTTAGCCATTTCTTTTTCTCAGCCCTAAAAAACGTCGTAAGCACATCTTTTTAAGATGAGTGGCAAAATCAGAATTGTCCATGAGACACGCCTGCGCTTGTCCAAGAATTCGTTTCACTTGCGAAATTCCGTGGCAGCAAACGCTTGCGTTAGTCGTTCCATTGTCGTACAGTTAGCTCACTGACACCACAAGTTCAAACAGTTTTCGGAACTATTCACACGTTCCGTTGTCTATGTACGTTCACGGAGCCTCTCTATTATTTCTTGATCAGTGTTGTCCTGTGAAACCTAACAATCGACCTGTGAAATCTTCGTCGGATGAACACTCGTCTAAGTCGAAATTGCGAGTTGCCACGTTGATGTTTATATTGTGCGTTCTGCCGGTTTCAAATGAATTATTCTCAACTTGGCTGGTTTATGTTCGTGATGTCCTCAGTCCGGCCACGATGTGCCTGATCGGGTTCCGAGCCACTGGCCGGGATAGCAAGCGTTTTGTGTGTTTAGAACTGAAAAACTCGCAAGTCTAAAATTACAGCACGCAGCTATATTCTCTTGTCTATATTTCACGGAAGAATAATTTGAATTAAACATACCCCAAACTCCCGCGACCGACCTTGCGGCAAATTGGCCTGCCGAACTTTGTAGGCTACGGTACGTTCAAATACCTAAAATCCGTAAGAGCGAAACAAAATAACGCGTTTGTTTAGTAACTCAGTGTATTTGTAAGGGTTTTACATCCAATTTTGATGATTTATTGTTGTAAAATGATGAATTCAAGCGATAAGCTGAAACCAGTAAGCGCGTTGTGAACTGCTGGACAGACTGCATTCGAATCTCTGACGTCATTGCTTAATTTCAAGACCTGCGTCTGCCGTCAGGTGTCAGGTAAAAGAGCTGTACTTGCTGTTATTGAGTGGAACTACTCGATCTAAATTGATAGAAAATAGGTTGTTTTGGTTGGCATTCTCCTTCAAAGAAACAAACGCTCGCCAGTGTCAGTTTTCACCGAGGTCTCAAACGACCTTGATAAAACGCCATGGCGTGCCCAGTGAAGCAAACATGCCTGTCTGTCAAGAATTTCGACCTGGATTTTGTTATTCCCTGGCCCCTAGAAAATCGTAGCAGTCGACATAACTCGACCGGAAATCGATAGATTTGCCTTTCGAGCATTTTTTTGACCCGGGCCTAAAGATATGAAAGGCTTACCGTATCGAAACAGTACTAACCTTCGGTGTTGTTTAATTATTGTCGTGGTATGACGGCGATTTGAAAAGTTTCAGAACAACGAATATCCGTATACAGTAGGATTTACTTAATCTATCCGAATGTTTCATTCCCACTAGAAAACTTTTCTTGAAAACAACGCATGCGCAAAAGTAGCAGAATCCACATGGTCATAATGCCCTGGTTTAGTGACAAACATTTTCAAATTTAACGTATTGTCAATTCCATTTTTGACCTGTTGAAAATGTGTGTATTTTTCTTGGTTACGGAAAAGAAATCCTATCGTCGATCGATTGTAACAGTAAAGTTAACGCATTAATTCGATTTTCGTTTTGCAGCTTCGAGTGCTTTGAGAGCAAAAGTTCACTAAAAGCTTTAGCGGGGAATAAACTGTACACGCGTTTGTAATCCAAACAATTTAGACTTTTTCAATTACCCCAGTTGATCTATTTTACGTATTATAAACAAAATGGTGTACCGCGATTCCACCATGCTGTAAATCACATTCCAAAACGGGGATATAAACAAGGAACGATTTTGCGTTCCTAGTAGCAAAATATGCACATTTTACTCAGAGAATAACTTCGTAGTAGGAATGGAATTATTTGGAGGTCTGTATGTTGCACTGGTTCAACTTTTGGCCCGGCGCAACTGACACGGAGCAAATTGATGGGTCTCAAGCGCCCGTTTACGCACACAACTCACTCTGGCAAGACTGAAATTGTAGGCTGGAGAGTGGATCACACATGCGCAGGTTTTCAAATGACGGGAGTTGAAGAGACAGAGAACCTGTATTTAGGTCATTACACAAGCGCAGAAGAGATGATCCTTTCCGCCTTGCCCCAGCTTCGCGTTTAGACAAATAATTGACACGAAGCATGATGTTCTAGCGCAAATTGCTCTACCTCACAAACGGGTGGCAAAAGTAGTCACCGCGGTGTTAATTTGCTTTAGTTCAGTCCCGTTTACACACATACTTGCGCTGGAATAATTCGTTCGGTGTCAGCTGATCCGTGTCAACTTTTGTAGTTTAAACGGCAAGTACTTGCGCTGGAACATCTCGCTCCGTGTCAGCTGATCCGTGTCAACTTTTGTAGTGTAAACGGCCGCGGTGACAACTTTTGTCACACGTTTGTGAGGTAGAGCAATTTGCGGTCGATCATTTTGCTCCGTGTCGATTATAGGTCTAAACGCGAAACTGGGACTAGGCAGACATAATCATCTCCACTGCCCTTGTGCAATGACCTACAATCAAGTTCTCTATCTGTGCAACTCCGCCATTTGAAAGCCTGCGCATGTGCGATCCACTCAGTGAGTTGTGTGTGTAAACGGCTGTTTGACACTGATCATTTGCTCAGTGTCAGTTGCGCCTGGCCAAAAGTTGATGTCTCATTGGGACTAATGACATTAGCTCTAATCTAATCCTGTCAACAAACATTGGGTAACCGGGCAAATGAGAGTGCTATACCAGCTGTATAAGCTCTGCCTTCAGCTGAGTTATATAACAATGCATCGATCGATAAAATATTTCCAGGGACTGGGTGGATGTTTCAAACTAATTACGGTTCTTAAGATAAATAAGCCAAGGCTCGAGGTCAGAATCAGACGATATTTTCGGTTGACGCGTTTTGCTTTGCAGGAAAAGCAGAAAACGAACTTACCCATAGTCTTGCAATACGTGGCACTTCCTGTAGGCCGGATTGTACTGAAACCCCCTCGATCCCCACATTCCTTGACCCACAACCCCACCGACCCATGACCCACGACCCCCTCAACCCACGACCCGGATGTAGCTGGGCGACTTTCCCATAACATAAGACATACCTACACGCGAGTCTGCTCTGACTGAAGTCTGGTGATTGAAAACAGAAAGTGACGGGAAAACGCCGGTGTGTTTTGAATAGCGCATTGTGAGCGCGCTATCGTTGACACGGAAATAGTTCCACGACCGGCTATCAACGACACAGTTGTAATAAACTTAGGGAGAGAGTACGTTAACGTGAATGTACATAATTTCATATTTTTATTATTTGCTTTCTTTTATATACTCTCTTACAATATACGCCATATAACATTGAAATACTTTTTAGTTAACAGTTTGTTTTTTCAAGCTATATTACTGGTGAAATTACAGTTTTGTCATTTCCTCGCACTCTGCATTTCACTGAAGAGCAGACGAGACGATAACCGTGACTCTGCCGGGAACGACATTGCAAGATTGGTAGGTCTTTGATTTGATTTGGTTGCGTCGTTTTCTTTTGTTTTGGCTTTCAAACTTGCCGAATCGACTGCCTTAATTGCAAAAAACAGGGAAAAGCCAGTCGAGCTCACGGCCCAACTCATTGGTGCTGAAGTCAGCATTTGTTCTATGTTCAGATCGAGTCGATCTTGTGTAGACTGGGTCGACGGGGTTCTGGGTCGTGGGTCGACGGGGTCGAGGGTCGTGTGGGTCGAGGGGGGTTTGGGCCGATGGGGTGGGGGGCTGAGGGGGTTTCAGAAAAATCCCTGTAGGCCTGGTTGGATCTTGGCAATATTTGTGCATTTGGTTGTTTTGTCATATTTTTCAATGTGAAAAAACGTTGAATTTGGTTATTTGACATCGCCATTTCATGGCATCGAAAGCATACGTTGACTACATGCTCTCTTCCGCCAATAGCGTAGTCAGGTGATAATGGTGTAGTTCGTTTTACATAGTTCATTGCGGCTTCGTTACAATCAACATCGAGAATCTCACAGAAATGAGACTGAAAAGTATTTACAACTGTGTTCTTCATCCAGTTTTATCAGCAGTCATGTAATTCGCACGTACACAGTCTATTTGTTTAAAGGTCACACTTGTAACACAGATTAGATATGATTTGCACGACTTCGAAAGTGTGAGGCCAACCCGCCTATCGAGAATCAATATCGTTAGAATTTGAGCTGGATGTGCGAGGGAGTCTTCCTGAAAAACAGGCCTGTATACTATCGACGGAAGATTAACATACTTTAGAGGTGACCTTTGTCGAAAAGCTACGCAACCAACGGCGAGCTTTCAAAAATGTTACGAAAATTGTTACGAGCACCATGATTCTGTTACAACCCAAAATTAATGTTTTGTTTAAAAGTGTGTCCAATGTAAGGCACTTGTCTTGCTCACAGGCGTCCTCAGCTTCTGATCGTGCCCAACACACTTTATAATATATACTAAAAGGTATGACACTCCGGACTAGAAATTCCATGGGTGCTTCACTTCAGCCGTCTATAGCGAGAAGAAAACTCAATAAATTTACACAAAACAGGGGTTCAACAAACCATGAGGAATTGTTCTTTCTCCCAATACCATTAACGATGTTCTGCTCTATCGAGTTCGCAACAAATTCGCGGTCAAAGTACAAAAAAGCTTACCAAAAAGTCGCTGCGTACTATCACTACGCTTCACGTGCGCGAGTCAAATAGGGTACGAATAATCCGATGAGTTACGAATGGACGGCAATTGCCGGTTCATCACGGGAGGTTACGAACTGGTGTCGCTCAGTGTGGAGTTATTGATGTCGTGATCTTCCGTGACAAACCGGCAATTTCTGTCAAAAAAGCGTGGTGTCTTGCAAGAGGACGCTTAGCGTCGACGTGGGTGGTGTTGCACGATGCGATGAGTGAACGAACGCGCTGTCAAGACAGGCCGCGCGCACGAGGCATGAAAATTTATACGATGTCGGAGTAGAAAGTTTTTCGAGATGACCCATGTTTCTGTGCTAGGAATGCACGCCGTTGGTCGCGGGAGAAACTAGGCTGTCGAACTCAGCGGATTTTTTAACTTGCCGCCGGCCGTTACTCAAACAATTGGAGGAATAACCCAGAATTAAAACTCATGGTATTGCCACACGATTTTAGTATAAAGAAAGTTAACTTTTGAGAATCACACCCAATCGACGCTATTTAAGCAGAATGTCTATTTGGCCAGAATGTTGGTGGTACAGGCACGAGTGAAAATGTTTAACCATTACGATGAAAGTCGTTCTTTATCCTCGTTGCCAATATTGTTTAGATAGTAACGCGGTGATTTGATATAACACATATACTGCTTGATGAAGAGACGGTAACTGCATATTCTTTTGGAATACTAACAAATAGATCTACATAATGTAGTTATAAAGTTCTTCTCCACACTGAGTAAAGATGAGTCACATAGCTGTAGTTAATATGTATACACATGTGTTGGCTGTTAATAAAGTTTGCTTGTGAACCACATTTCTTTTTATTTTATCTCGCATATTCGTCTATAATTCGCTTAAAAACCCCTCACACTTTCAAAAAAAAATGTGAATACCGAAATTTTCAACTTCGACCTATCTTCGGAAAAACGTCACAAAATGTTCCGGAATAGGGACGTGACCCGATCATTGCCGAGTCTGCCCATAGTGTCCATTGTGTGTGCCAAGATGAGTACTTTTGTTTTTTTTTCAAATTTAGACGGATTTTTCGATTTAAAGTGGAGTAAATATTTGAAGAAGAATGCCTGAACGTTGTATAGTTGGAGGCTGTGGCAATAAGCCAAAGGCTGGGGGTATCTTCGCACAAGTTTCCCACTGATCCAAGACTGCGTCGCAAGTGAGATGACTGCGTAGTCCTCGAGTAGCGAGCGTCGCCGTATTCGGTAGTATGTAGCGAACATATTTCTATGGACTACTTCGAGAAGTAGCCAGTAGTAAATACATCAATATAATCGAAAAGATAATACATCCCACTCAATAAAAATTGAAATGTTATCAAAATCGGGTTAAGCAGTGCAAAGTTATTGAAATTTTTGTTGCGAAATTTGAGTCATTTGTTAGGATCGGGTCGGCCATCTTGGACGACAGCGGCATAAGTTACGAATTTAAAACCGTGTATAAATTATTTTCACCAATAATTTACGATGAAATTTAGTAAGAAATATCTATACTTACTATTCTGAGCGAAGCAATAGTTTTCACTAGATTTTAGCCACGCAGATGTTACTTATTGAGTGATAAAAGTGATCACAATTCCCGTTGGACTCATTTCCGGCCGCACCGACAATATGGCGACTTACGCTGAACTGAAGGGCATGTTCAATCGGCTATTTTGTATTTGGTGAAGATTTAACTTTGATACATTTTGATGAAAGCTGCTATAAAAAAACAACTTTGCACAATGGTTAGGTTTCTTGTGCAAAAAATATAAGGAATATTATAATTATTGCAGTGTGAATATCTCATTCAGTTGACCATGCACTCAGCTTAAAAATAGTTTTAAAAGTTTTGAAATCGTTTTTTCTTTGACAGTCAGTTGCGCTTCAAGGTTTGATTATGTGTCACAACATAATTCATATTTTTCTAAATTTTACCTTTGAATCGTTCTGTTAGTACAGGCGTTGTAACTTGATGCTTTCTTAATTCAAGTTATCAAGGCAACAAAATGTAAAGACTCTTAATTAGAGTAATAGGCTATGTTGGATTGTGAAGCTTATAGCCTCCAAACCTTTTTCCATGCAACTTCTTATTTTTTCAAATCACACTTGTGGAATTCTAGTGCAAGGAAACACATGGTCGCCATGGTAATAGTTAGGCAATACCACTTTCATATCATGTAAATTTTTTGTGTTGTTGGATAACGTTTGCAATGCTTGAATGTCCTAAAGTACTGTGCATTTTAAGTTATTTGTTTTGGTAAAAGATTAGATCATTTTGGCTTACATATCAACTTTACTGTATTGAGATTATTTCAGGTTTGACTTAGATGTAACCTTCAACTTATACCTTGAAAGTCTTTCACTGTAGAAACCAAATATGTAATTCCGACAGAAAACACTTTATTTTAATTTGAATTGTGGATTAAATCGTAATCGTCCTCTGATTTGTTCTTTCATTTCAACGACTCAGTGACCAAAACATGATAGAATTAGCTTGCCATAATGAACGCCTGAAATGATATGTTCACTGGCATCTTCAGGTAATATTTCTTGATGTCTTGGGTTTATTATCATTTCAATAGATTAACACATGAGTTTAAAAAACCAAGTTCATAAGACTTCCATTTCAAGTGTTCTTGTAATTTTGTCATTGATATTGCCACCTCCACTCAAATTTCAATTATATATGTGGTTGAATTAAAAGGTGACATATTTCCTACTCATTGCTGAAAATGAAAAAAATGGAAAATGTAATATTTTGTATCGGGCTTTATTATCAGTGATACACTGGTTGTTACATTTCGTTGGAAAAAAACAATTGAGTTATGCCAACAAATGGAGTTGAAAGGAATTATCAGATGAAGCAAGCAAGTTTTTGGAGGGTTGACTGCCTATAGCCATTACAATAACACAGCGGCCTGCCTGATCTGACATCGCAGAAGGTTATGTAACCAGATATGTTTTCATAATTGACTCGGCTCAATGAGCTCATTGCTCGGCTGAAGTCGGATAAGGTTTATTACTGCTGTGCTTTTCTAATCATCCACGCTTTGCGGACAAAACTGCCCTGTGCAAAAGATTCACACGGGGTTATTCTTTGTGTTGAAAAGCAGTTGTTGGTATCAAACTATGTTTTTAAGGGTGTGTGGTCGACACACCAGCACAACATACAATAGATCAACGCTAAGCTCCTCCCACAGACCAGCCAAGTTCGCAAAATGATTAAAATTACGCTGAAAATAAATAGGCATGTAATACTTTCTAAACATGAAGTAAATATCCGCTTTATTTCTATTACAACAACAGAAATTGGAACGTGCATTCGAAACAAATGTTGACCTCAAGTGGCAATCGATGCCCGCTTAACTTCAGCGCCGTTTTTCTTGGCTCCTGACTTCATAGTGGTGACAAGGTTCTCTCCGCAACGCGTGGGTCAATTTTTACGAAATTTCCAAATTTGAAATTCGCTATAACTAAAGTACAATCGCGTGTAAGGGTTCTTTTGATACACGGTCTAGATTTTTACTTATTAGACGGAAAGTGACGTAATGATAGAAGGTGGCGTGCGTGCAACAACTCACACAAAAAATGCTACAAAATCCAGATCATGATGATTTTATACATACATTTGGTATAGATACGTAGAATATTGCGTAAGGAAACAGTTGATAATAATGTCTGTTCGTTTTGAAAAAAATAGCGATAAAATTTAATTTTTTTGAAAATTAAAAAATACGATATTTAAAAAATGAAATACAATAAATTTTTTTTGATTTTTGACACTTTTAGAGTCATGTCTAACTGGTTTAAACACCTTTTTTACTTATTTTAGATAGGAACCTGGAGATTCGACCAGTGTATACACCCCCTTAAAGTGGAACTTGCAGGCTAACCCCTTATCTCTGTGATTGCTTGGCTAAATTTGTCAGAAACACAACATATAGCGACGGCGTGAATATGAAGTACATGTAGGTTGAAAATTCTCCAATGCTTTTAAGAGCAAGTCAGCGTAGCGAAAATTATCAGCCACAAATCACTGAACCTTGTCCAGGAAGTATCGTGACGTAGTGCTGGAGGAAAACACTACATGATGCGGGCTACGTGAGCCCGCGAGATACGTTATTAGTGAAAAGGTCACTTATTTGCAGATTTTTTCACATTTACAAGTTGTCAATTAATACAACTGCCCTTTGTTTTGCGTAGATTATGCTAAAACAGCATAATCGTTAAGTTCCTGCTATACCCCAGCTTAGTTAAGAGCATGCATATAACATTCGCATGTTCATGCACGCTATTGCGATACAACTCGATCAGGTTTACCGAGCTTGCATCGTGCGATATGTGACTCGGGCAGTAACTACGATCATATAGCTTAAGAAGAAACGAAATGAACGAAGAATTGTTTGAAAATAATTTATTTTCGTGAAATGTCACTGTTCTTGAAAATAATTTATTTCTATGATACCACACTGTGCAGATTAATCAACATTTGCATTTAAGCACACTCGGTGAATATACAGATAAACATACTAAAAATTTTCGTTAAAAGATGTTGATTTTTCTAAATTTAAAACAAACTATATACCTGAGTTTTGCTTGTTACTTGGACCGCATGGAAAATTCATACAATCCTTTACGCGATTTCTTATGCGAATTACGACTTAGCTGTCGAAATTTACAGGTATAATTCTACAAAATAGATTTATACAGTCGCAATGTTAGTAAAACAATTGAATATTCATGTATGTTACTCATCCAGTTGTGGCATAATGCAAATAAAATTAATCAATTTGTGGACTCATTGTATACTAATGATAACGTTGCGTCCCCATCTTGAAGACTTCTACACATCGACTGAAGCCAAAGGCCGACACCTCAGCACATCCGATTCGGCTTCAGTCGACGTGTAGACATCTTCGAGATGGGGACGCTACGTCATCATTTGTATACAGTTAGTCCAGAAATTGATTTATTTTGATTTGTGAAGAAAACCCTGTCAAAGCTGTAGCGAGTTTTACTGATGATGCTTTTTGCAAGAGATCATAAATTTATAAAGAAGTGTTTGCAAACGTGCCTCAATATTATTACAGTTTTGTATGGAAAAAGTTCTTTGCGTCTATGACCTTGAATATTAAAAAAATGTACGTAATAAGCACTGCGTCGGATTTCGGCAACCATCAAGTCGTGCAAACTAGTAAAGCTAATATACTGCATTCAATTCTTTCCATCGATACTAATTACTTACTTAACGACTATTAATGCTACGTAGGACCATAGAAAAAATGTGTCTGTTTTACAACTTGAGACATTGATGTGACTCAAACGCTGGCAGAATGGTAGCAAGTAAAATTCACGTTCTCCAGGCTCTCCACTTTCACTTCATACGCCGTGCTTTTACTGAGTTGCAGATTTTCGGCTTAATTCAGTCCTTTATTGTGGTCAACTCAGGGACATATCGAAATTTAACGAATTAGGAATCACTAATTTTTGACATTTGTGACAAAATATGAAGTATAGTTTTAATGAAAGACATCTTGGACTAGTAACAAAAGTGAATATAGAAGAACAAAAGAGGTGGATTACTCCCCGTCTTACCGAGCTTCTGAGTCTGACCCGGTCTCAACTGCAGTTCCTGATGCAGGTGATAACAGGTCACTGTAAACTACAGAAACAGAAAACAATACGTTCCAGCTGACCAAAGTGCTGGATGGAAGATGAAACACCAGAACATCTTGTCGGTAGCACTTACCAAAGCATTAGAAAAGAATGCTTTGGAAATAAGACAGTTTCAGTGAAAACTCTCGTATGTAAGAAAAACATTTAAACACTTGCAAACTTATTCAAGCTGGCTGGTAGATTTTCAGAATATGAGGAGTGAAATAAAAGCGTATAATTTGTTGCAATGGGGTTGTACAAGGCCTAAGTAACGTGCCGGTGTTTCTGTTTTGCGAACTTTATTTCGCAAAATGCTGGCACCCCTACCCCATTATTACAATTATTAGTATTCCATATTCTTTGGTTTGAACAAATGCGGAAGCAGCGGTACATTCGAGAATGACACACGGGGAAGATGCCAGAAAATATTTAGACAGTACAGATTTCTCTGTTACCAATCTGTGACAAAAACCAAAATAAAACACGTCGCACATGTTTTAGAGTTCTATAATTACATTATTTTTATAATGAATAAAACTATGGACGCAAACAGGAATATAAACATCTGTCTAGGGCTTCTGATGATTTTAACCATTTACATGGGCGCACACGGGGGATCGAACCTAGTGGCCCCGTTTTTTAGTCCTCGTTTTGATTTTCTTTTTCAGTAAAAGGTCCGCATTCCTAAAAATTCGAGCCCCCCTATATTTATGCTGGGTGCGCGCATGATTGATGTGTATGTTTCAATTTTTGCACTAAAACATTTTGACCGGTGATTTGAAAATATTCAAATTCGTGCCTTACCTTTAGCAGAACCATTTTGAGACTTCTACAATTCGTGAGATATTAACTGTGGCGACCAACTTTTGACAACTGTCCGTGACTGCGTTTACTGCTGAATGAATGCCAAGCCACGTCAGCCCGATTGCGCATGCCACAAACTCACCGGGCTGACGTGTGACAGGGGGTGGAAACGATTCCATGGCCGCGCCTCCAAATCCCAGCTTGATTCCCTTAAACTCCAGTCCTGGACCAGCAAGCACCAGTCACTCGGAACCAATTCAATGCTCGCATGCACCAAAGATAATCCATACCCAGTGACCAAATTCAATACTCAGGGACACTCCAGACTCGACTTTGTGTTCATGTAGGGAGTTACATTGTACCATCCGTCACAACGCAATCCATCTCGAGGCAAAGTTGAGGAACATGGTCCTTGTGTGTGACATGAAGATAGCCTGCATTACAGGAATGACCGGAGCTTTCAAAATTGCTTGTAACTGTTGAGTGTTACCTAACGACACAGACCTGTTTCAATTATCAAGTTGCGTTTGACAGTTACGTACGTTATGAAAAGTAATGTCTATAGTATGATTCTTTTAAGTAATTTTGGTCACCGTTTAGTTTGATTAGAAAGATTGCAAAGATATTGCCAACAGAATACAAGTCATTCGAAGTTATACATGTATTGAGCTTTGTACTCAAATGGGGGAAAATTCCCGACAAGAGGTTAATATTTTTGGCCATCCAATGGATAGTTTCGAGGTGTCAGTCAACTTAAATTCCAACCAATCAGGGCGCGGGAGATGTAAACTCTGCAGTCGTCCTCCATCTAGCTCCCACTAAACATCCGTTGGTATCGAAAGCAGAAATATCTCAAGAATTTGGAATATGCGAGTGAATTTCAAATAATCACAGTAACGATGATAAAAATGCACTGCACCAAAGAAAACCGTTTGTTTATCTAATATAAATTTTAGCTTATCTTCATTGGGAGTTTTTCAATTGGCAATCATATTCACCTAACAATAATTGATTAACCATTCACATATCCCCCTGATTTTGTGACTAAAGTTTCGGTAAAAGCGACAATGGGTGATTGTTGGGCCCAATAATTGCAAAGATTCTATACACTGAACAACATATTCAACTGACTGATATATTGAACATTTTAAATTTCAAGTTCAGACACACATGATTTCACCTTAAAATCTAGTAAAAAACCCCGCATGTGTCAAACGTATGTGAAATGAAATTAATGTGCGCTTGAAATCTCGCACAAAGTCGATCTGGTTTACAAACGATTTATTATTATACTGTACATGCACACTGGCCTACACGTATTTGCTCAACTGGCAGATAATGGGGTTCTCGTGTGTTGGTTCTCAGCGGCCTCCTGGTTAAACCACAGCCTATATTTTTTAACTACTACGGCTATACATGTGCCCTTGGCACCAATACATCTAAAAAAAGATAAACATGTTTCTGGAAGGCCAGTAAATGTTACCTTAATTTTTTCGGTCATTATCAATTTCTAGGAAACGCTTAACGCCAGTGTTTCAGATTTTCGAATACGTGGCTACTGAGCATACAGTTTCAGAAGGTCCCGGTGTAAGAAACGGTGGGACTCACAGTTGTGCAAACCAGATTAAAGTGTATTGAGAAACAATTTGGCGTTGCATTATTGTTTTAATCACGTGGTGCCCTCTTTTGCCGATGTATTGATGAAGGCAATACTGCATGGCTATCCATAACGAGGCCGCTCATTAATGGTGGTATTTCCCGACAGTACTTTACATGTACAGACTTCAAGCTTTAGATATTCCCGTAATAAATGGTCGCACGGCGGGACGAGATCTGGAGTACTTGGGCGACCATTCAAAGTCTCTATGCTTTCAGATAAGGTGGGTTTGCAAAGCTTGTATCGGTGCTCTTGTTGCATGAGTCCGCTGAAGCCAATTCATGTGCAGACTCCATAAGTTTTAGCATCTTCACACTTTATCTTGTTTTCAGGTTGCGAAAGAGGGTTGAGGGACTATACATCTATAAAATTGCAAAAACTAAATACAGATTTTGAATTTTTGAAGCAAATCACAATTTTGTTACGTTCATTGTCAAATGAGAAGTATAGTAAAATCCTGTCAAATAAGACGTGTTGAATAGTATTTTGCCTTATGTATTTGCAAAATAATGTTAAAATTGCGAGAAGAATTAACAGGTAAAATGTGTAACTCGCAACTGATGTACTCAATATATAATAAATTAATTCATCTTTCCCATTATATAAGCCAGTGTTGTGCTGTTTTAGTTGATGTAAGCGCTCTGAAGATGTCACGAGGGGCCTTATGAGCATGCGCATTAAGCGAAACTGATATGAGGCTTTCTTGCTTTTCGCTTTGTCGTGAATGTTGACGATTGAACTAGGAAGATCTGCAGGTATTTATGATATTTATTGGTTTCGATGTCAAAAAATGGAAGCAATGAACGTGTTGCTGTCGCAGATAAAATGTTTGAGTTAAATTACTCAGATTTGACGTGTTTGGGGTTATTCCGGAAGTGGCTGGCAGACGGCCATATTCAATGTCAGTTGTGTACCTTTCTCTTTATTATATTATATTGTAGAGGGCTACTTAAAGGTGCCTGTGCTATGAGCGATCTGTAGGCCTGAACAGGGCAGTCAAATAAGCGGCATGGACACGATATTAACATGGAAATAACATTAAAAAACGAACCAATGCATTCCGAAGTTTCTGGAACATGTGAGCGCTTTACTGAAGATAAAAATTCTTCACCACTAACTTCAGAATCGGCTGACTCCATATCTTTCTCAATTAACATTGTCGTGGTACTCAACTTCCAGGAAGTGCGTTGCCATTTTACACGCTACCAACACAGTCGCGTCTATACGAGAGATTGCGGGACTTGTAATTCATTGATTATTATCAGTCACGTGTCTCGCTAGTCTCGATCCAGCGCGTATTACGCAACTGAAGTGTAATTGAATAGCCGGAATAAGCCTGGCCTGAGGATCGGTAAATAGATTGTGTGTTCGTTGCTGCGACAGAGGGCTTGGAACAAAAGGGACGTTGCAAATTCAGTTGGAGCTAAATGGGCATTCAAGTTTTTTTCAATAGCAATCACAGTGCTGATTCCATGGTAATAAAACTTACGACAATTTGGCAACACTTTTAAACACTTAATTATTGAACAACTGACTGATATACTGTAGAGGTAGTCTGACTGATAGACATCAGTGATAGTCTTCTCAGTATCGGGTTGACGAACCATTCGCAGTCACTACAGCGACACACCTTCCCCGCATGCTGTTCACTAGCCTGGTGTTATTGTGTGATGGCATCCTATTCCTGAGTCAGTAAGCGTCTTAAATCAGCCACAGTGGTTGTGTTGATCCCACAGGTATCATTCAGTGTCTCACAAATTTGGTGTTTATCCCTCCACCGTGTTAATCACCAGCGCATCACAAGTGGTGACATTGCTTACCAAAAACAGGAAAATTTGCAAAAAAATTCACTTTAAGACAAATCTCTTTTAGGCAGCAAATTTACTGAGCATATCAAAAGTTTGTCAATATGTGGTACTGTTGGAGAGGGGAATGAGCTTTCCATTGGTATGGAATATGATGTAAATCAACCAAAAGTAATGAAAACACGGACGATTAAACACAAATTTCCAACGTTTTGTTGTTATGTTTATTTATATCGCATACTGAACGATAAGCATTGCTGCATTGAATCCATCTGCCTTTCTCGACAAACATAGGCTCTGAGTGGAATTACTTTCTATGCCAGAGCCCAGGTATCCGAGGTCGTGACCTTTTAACAAACACCAGGTCTTTCATGTTAAAATAATATTATTTACTCAAAGCCTACTGAAAGTTTAAACAAAATAGGAACAAAGTGAATTTTTAAAATAAGATATAAGCAAATGGGTCAGCTTACTACGTTCTATAACAAACACAGTTGACAAAGAACTGTAATACCAAATTCAAGTAACTATCCCTCCTGGCTTACCCCGGGCCAGCAATATCTTTGTGGACGGCACATCACCGTGCAAATACCATGTCATAAACAAATTACCCATTTCCACACTGAGACAAACATTTATTCAACAACTAAATAATTCAACAATTATCATTGTTGGAGTGCCACCCCCCGACAGTTACCACCTCATGGTGATCTCAAGAAAAGCACACACACACGCGCGCGCGCGCACATATATATTTGAACGTTGTACGCTATTTCTACAGAATCCCATATTACTTTGGAATCTCAGTAAAAGAGCAAACGTTAGTCAACCACCTCAGGTTCTCTCTTTAAAGTTTCTTTCAACCTTTCCCAGAATGCCTCTTGTCCCACGGCGTCGTCTGCTGGCCATTTCAGATACGTACGCGAGCGCAGGAGATTGACAAGGGTGAGAGGTGCGTCTTGAACAGGTATGTCTTCAAGGAGGATCAAAAGTAAAACGTCTTTCTGCTGTCGACGAAAGATATTCCGAGCCATATGCATTTCGAATATGCACCATTCGCTTTTTAGAAAGTTTCTACAAGCAGAATTAGAAATAAAGTTACGTGATATTAGTAAGTCATTATTTCAGCGATCGTAAGAGAGAACGTTTGATATCCGTTTGATCTTGCCATGTATGCACAAGACAGAGGTGAGGGTTTTGAAATATGTACCAGAAATCTTGGATTAGTTCCTCTTATTGTATTACAAAATACGTTGTAAAAAGGGAGCCAGATATCCCTGAATGGAATACCACCGGCACCGTGACCAGAGCTATGTTCCGCGAAGCTAGATTTCTACCGGACGTTGAGGGTCCCAGAGATACTCGCTAGCTGTATGAAGACGTATCATAAGTGATGCACTAGATCTCGCTTATTTTTACTCGCGAGTATCTGGCTTTACAGAACGGTCACCTGGGTGGATATCCGGCCGCTAGCCAGTGAGCTAGTCGTGTGAAGATTATCGTCAAAATACAACTAGGCAACACTGTGTGTAGCTTTGATGCAAAGGTGTATACTAGACATACAGCTTTGCGCCCATGTGGGTAAAAAATGACCAGATAAAATCTGACACAAATTTAGTGTCATTAAAAATTACACTTTTCCTTGAGTAAATTAAATTATATACTGGTGTTGGGAAAAATTGGCGTTCTACTGTTATTCTACTGTTAAAATTTTGGTGCAACATTTTGCTTCGGCATGAAATATTGCGTCACCTATTAGCCAGTTTCTTTTTTGCTGATTCTTCAGTCAACTGTTGTTCTTTCACGAGGTTGCGTACTCATCATAACAAATGGTAGGAACTAATTTCACTTCATTGTAAGTTTTTAAAATTTCTATTATAACAAACCTAACTTCAGATAAAATTTTGCTGCCACGAAGCTGTCATCATCTTCCAAGAAATGTTGCTAAAATTTAGGAAATAGCACGTGCGCGAGTTCACGAGCGTACTCAGTTTTCAAAATCACTGCATACTTTTCTGTGTTACGAAAGACGGAAAATTGTGCAAGGAAAAGTCGTTTATTGCATTTTTCCCTTAAATGGCTATTACGGCAAGGTGAGTGTCGGTTGACTCTGAGATTTTGCGTGCATTCCCACCGGTCTTAGCTCTACATGTTAATAAAAGTTTCACGGCAAGGTGACGAGCAGAACTACCCGAGCTGTGTGCCAATCGAGGTCCGTCGGAGCTTAACACAGTCTTCATACAGTTAGGTGCCTGTGGGTTGAGCTCCGACAGACCTCAACAAGTTGCACACAGCCGGGTGGTAGTTCGGCTCGTCACCTCGCCCTGAATGTATCAACATGTAAAGATAAGCGGAGATTCGTGCAAAATCTGAGAGCCAACCGACATTCATTTTGCCCGTTACACCCGTTTATGTGGAAAACACTATAATATATGTCATTTTCTTGCGTAATTCTCTATCTTTTGGAGCAATGAAACGTGTGTCGTCGTTCGTCATTCGCGCACGCGCTATTTCTTCGCGACATCTGTCGATAGCAGCTTTGCAGCAACATAATCTGTTGCGCACTTAGGTTTGCTGGCATCGAAATTCTAAAAACTTATAGCAAACACAGGCGCTTGGGTTTATCGCAAATGACGTCACTCAATAATATATATAAGAAAACATGAAGGTTGAACACTTAAACTTTGCCAAGCCGAGGCTCTCAACTTCAACCGTCCAAAATCCAAATAAAATCTGCGTGCACCTCCTTCAGTTTGGTGTTGCATAAACCTTCGAAGCCTTATCTTTCCTAGATCCCATTAACTGCCTTCGTGAGTGGTGAATTGGCGATGGAATTTCCAAAACAATCTCAAAACTCTGAATTCAAGGACCTGAAATATTAAACATGGCGGATTTCAGTTGTGCTTCAACTTGTACGCCTGTCGTAGGTGAAATTTCGAGTTTGAGCAAGCAACCTATTTTTCAAATTCAATAATTGTAATCCAAAACTCAACTAATTGAGAATGTTAAAGTTAGTATTTTAATAATTATTTGTAACTTTATTCCACTGACGGCTCATTTTAGCCCTTAACTTAGAATTTTATTACATAAACTGGCGTATCTTGTTTCTCATCTTGACATCACGCACTTTTTTGATTGAAGCACAACACACACTCGGCCAGGAAACGCGGTGCGTGCAAGTATTACAATGCGCGTGGCCGACGAGTTAACTCAATGGTTTTGGCCAAAAGTAAAACCTTCATAACAAATCACAGTACACAAAAAATTCGCATATCAATACAGTATCAGGATAATTTATATTTGACACAAATATGTGAGTAATTACATTTATTTGGCAATAAAGTGCTCTCTGCTTCTCATGATCAAGTAGTTGAGGGATTGACTATGAAAGCCGCGCGAAATTAGACTTTCGGATTTAGCTCGGGAGCGTCCGTCAAAATCCGGATGTGCGAAGACCGTCTGCCATGACGTCACGGAATCACTTCCTTGAATTTGTGATTTTGGCATTCTTTTGGCATTTTTGTCGCCAAATCACCACTCGAAGGCAATTTGAAGAGATCGAATGAAAGAAAGTATTCTAAGAGTTGTCCGATACTAGTTTCGTGGAGTTACATGCACATTTGAGTAGAAAATTCTGAGCAAACAGATTTCGAGTGTCCAACCTTTATGTTTTCTTATATATACATTATTGAGTGACGTCATTTGCGATAAACCCAAGCGCCTGTGATAGCAAAGTGAAACCAGTTCGATAATTTGTTGTGACGTCAACGCAACCTCGTGAAAGAACAGCAGTTCATTGAAGAATCGTCGAAAAAAGAAACTGGTCAATGGGTGTCCCAATATTTCTTGGCGCCGAAAGCCGACCCAAAAGATGGCACCAGATTTTCATCACCAAATAACGGTAGAATTAAAGTCAATTTTTTCAACAACGGCAAATAATTTCGTTTATTCAAGGAAGAGTGTGGTTTTAAGGACACTAATTTTCTGTCAGAATTTATCTGTTTTTAACCACATGGTAGCAAAGATGTATATTTAGTAACCAGCTTTGAACTAAAGCTCCCCGGCCACTTGCAAGCAGACGGGTTGCTCCACTTTACCTTGACACAACAAGCATGGAATGACGACTGCTTTCGATTGCATCTATAACATTCTCTTCAATGTTTCTACCGGGAAGGAAGTTTCTGTAGTGAATACAAAGACCAAAGTCACTGTTCTCTTCTAGTCTCGCTCTCAGCACGTCATGCACCCAATGGCGATCTTCGGAACTATAAGCAACGAAGGCGTCAAATTGGAATCTGCGCAGCATATGAGAAGGAGAACCACGAGACCTCCTGGCAGCAAAAACAATCCAGAATCTAATAGTCCATCTATGTCGGTATACAAGGCTTCCAAGCGTGATAAGCAGGGCTATAATTATCGACAACGATGTTGAAATTACAACCCAAGTAAAACTAGTGCATTTGCGTGATAGATCGTGCAAGTCAACTTCTCGTACATACATGCCGTGCCCAACGTCACAGCGGTAATGGTCTGCGTCCAAGAGAGTGACCGTTCTTGGTTCTGACGACACATTATGGAACCATTGCAGAAATGGGAGAAACTGGCAGGACGAGCAGTTAAAAGGGTTGTGCGAGAAGTCAATTGAAACGTTTTTCCCGCGCCATACTCGCAGGGATACTACAGAAACTATTCGAATCAGGTTTCTTGAGAAGTTAACAGTCTTCAGCGATGGCATTTCCGTTATGTTCATACAAGGATTGCCTATGAAATTACGCGAAAAATCCATAAACTCAACTGAATTTTGTTTAAAAGACTTGACTGCGTAAAGTCTATTGCGATGAAGAATAATTGTTTTAATTTTTGGTAGTTCACTGAACACTTCCGGATATAGTTCGTCCACGATGCTGTTGTCTGTCAAATCTAGATGCGTCAAGTTGTTTAAGTTTAAGAAGTGTTTCCTCTTCTGATCTCGAAACATAACGTAGAGCTTGTTTCCTGTGAGAACTAATTTCTTTAAAGCAGGAAATGCTTTGTATCGGTCGACGTCTATCGTTGAAAAGTCGTTATATCCCATGTTGAGTACTTGAAGAGAGTTGAAGCATGGATAGGGGTAACCCTTGATAGGCCAATATTTAAAGTTGCTGCGACTTAAATCTAAGTACTTTAGCTTGTTCTTAAAACAATCCAAGTAATACACAAAAACACCAGGTCGGAAAGTCCCTCGCAATATCACTGTTGAAAGATTTGGTGGAAAGGCAATCTTGATATGACGTACTTTGCTTTCGGCCATGTTAGCCCTATAGTTAGTCGAATGGTTCGCGAAGTATTTATTAGGTTCTCTTACTTCAGATGATCCGTAGTAGTCAGTTGTCTCACTAGTGATGTGCCAATAACTAGCGTCAACGAACGTCAAATTGCTCATTTTTGCAACGTTTGTTGCAAATATTTTCAAATTTGTTTCTTCGCCTGATGCCACGAGGTTGTTTCTGCCGATGTAAATCGTCCTCAGGTAATTCCAATTATCATTTAGATTATCAGATTCGATCATGGTGATATGGTCTTGAACAAGGGATAAATTTTGTATTGGAAGATGCTTGAATACAGACATCATTTCTTTTGTCAACATTGCTGGATTTAAGAAAGGATTTATGTACTCCAAATCAAGGTGAGTGAGAGGAGATATCAGATGTCGTAACAAATTAACGGATGCATTGAGACCCAATTTTTTGTTGAGACCAATGTCAAAACTTTGAAGTCTGGTAAAGTGTGACAGCGCAAATTCTTCAATTTGTGCGATGCGACACCTGCGCACTGAAAGCGCTGTTATGTTGCGTACGTGCTGAAAGGTGTTTGCTGGAACAAATAGTGGGCCTTCTCCTGGTGCAAACATAACTATATTTCCTAGTGCTTTGAGAGCCTCGAATTTTTTGTCAAATATGGCTACTCTGTATCGTTGTTGGTTGTCTTCGTGAGCCACACTCTCGTTGTAAACGAAATCCATGGTGAGATTTTTCAACTTGCTCATTGTTGAGAATATCTGACTTGGATATTTCGTATTCGCCTTTTTAAGAACCTGATTTTCGATAAATAAAGTTACCAAATTTGACAAAGGTTTAAATGCTGCTGACGGTAAGGCATCGTAGCTCAAACTATTGTTATTTAACCGGAGTGATTTCAGAAGCCTAACTCCATTAAAAGCCTTTTTTGAAACTTCTGTTAGGTTGTTTTTCGACAGATCTATGAATTCGATATGTGGCAAATCTTTAAATGCGTTATCACAAATTTTTCTGATACGATTACCACTTAGATCAATTTTAATACATTTCCCGTGTTTACACTTAAATGTTATATGTCTTGGTATGGTCGAAAGTCCCCTGTCTGAACAGTCAATGGATACATTGTCACTCAGTAATTCACATGAGTATCGTTTGCCTGATACCATTGGGTGGATAAGCACGTGACCATCTTCCCCGTGAATGCTGCCAAGATCAGATGTTGATGGTGCAAACAGTACGAAAACACAGCATCCAACGAGTATCTGTGGCACTTTGTAGCAATTCCCCATGTCCTTTTGATACAGATTTGATGCTTCTCTTCAAACCTGAAATATCGCGATGGAGTCAATGAATGAGTGGATGGGTAAATGAACTTGTCAATAAATGTGTTCATTAGGTTACTTGACGTGGCCAACAGGTGGCGTGCAGACCAGACTTAAAATACTAATGTGTAAAGTGCTGTATATGTTTGTCTAATTTAGAAATTTCTTTCGCACGATCCTCCAATCCTGCCTATTCGTGCACAGGAAATTTAAGTATCTTTGCAACACCATCTAAAATTAAAGAGGTTATTAATGAAAAAGATATTATTTGGGGAACTCTAAGCTTAAGAATCTACTGAGGCGTTTTATACCTCAAATAAAGAGTTTACCCACAACATGCAGAAGTTTCGGCATTTTATTGTCATTTTTCATGAAAAACAGATAGTGAAACCGATAGCAAGTAACGTGTTTCACTAACACAATCGTCTTTCTGGTTTCATGATCAGTAAAATCCAAATAGACTATCAAAATGTAGTTCCCAAACCCGGAACCACGACCAGCACACAACTACCAGACCGCGGAGCACCAAAATATCTCCAAATTCTAAAAACTGAGTGAAACGTAAGAGATGATACATTTCACTGTTGGCCAACATTAGCTTCTACATTCACCAAATCTAATTAACACTGGTAACTTGCTCATTATGTAATGGACCAAATCTTATGTGAAAAAGGCGAAATGCCGCTCATGGAATGGATGGCATAAGCGGTGGCTGTAAACAGCTATTGACCTATTGCAAGCTCCGCCCCCATGCGAAAATTCATGTGACTTCAGAAAAACAACTAATTTTACTCGACGTGTTGTTTGTCGTGTAAAATGGCGGCTTGGAAACGAAGGTGTGTCAAGAATGCTGCCTTCTGATTGGTCAGTTAAGCCACCACTTATAATCCTGGCTATAGGTTGATTGCCCAGATATCGGGGCCTCAGCAGCTGTGAGCACTAGACCGGCAATCTAGAGACCTGTGGTTCGATTCCCACTTGGGGTTCTGATTTTTCAGTGTTTATCTGATATATTTCACTATTGGCATCATCACCATCTATACTTTCTCGAACTTAGTATTAGTATTGTCATTTCCTGCTCTTCAGACCAACTGTTATCATGGCGAATGTGATGTGATTTAGTGCTCGAGTGTACTATGGTTTATGTGCATGACTGTCTAATCTTAATTTGTAATTGATGGTCCCAATATTATTCCATTATTCCAATATTCCATTTTAGTACAAATGCGGTTCGTTGATTATCCCAGACATATTTTCAGTTAATTACGGCTTCACGTAATTTGATTAATAATTCGTGCCCTACTCCGGAAGTGATGTTTGGGGGTTAAGAATTTCTCGCTATTTTGTTTCTGCGTTAGAGTTTACTGTGAGCATCTGTTCTAGTGTTGTTTTCGTGATGGTTTCCTAAAATTGTCTTCACCATTTCCAATCGACGAGTATTCTACAAGCTAAAAAAACCAAAAAACAGTTGCAGGCGGTCTGATACACGTTGTACCGGACGTGCGCAGGCCTAGAATGTCAGAGAACTCAACTCCGTTGAATTTAGTGATCGTTTAGTTTGTAGTAGCTTGAAAATGGCTGGAGTCAGCGTCCATACCCCAGTGACGTGAGTCACAGAGACATTGCTCATAGCAGTGGTGACGAGGAATTTTTTCACGAATACTCAGTGGGTGGACATATGTTTGAGCTCGAGTGTAGTGAGGCAGAATACGCACAAACAGCTGTTGAGATGAACGAGGCAGAGACTGAGGACAGACGTGGTGGGACGTCTTGGTGCAAATGCACGGTGTGCACTGTTATGCGACCTCAATGAAATTCCTATACTGTTCAGAGTACGACGACGATGGAAATTGTATCTGTGCTTCATGTACCTTGCTTGACACAACATCCTGACTTCGGTGCCCATGTGAATGCTGGCGTGCTAGACACCTTCTTTAAAAGTCACAAAGCTAACTGGCTTAGGTTTTCGAATACAAGGGGGTCTGGCGGAAGCCTTACGAATGCGTAAGTAAAAATATAGACATTCTGATTGTAAATCCTACTAATATTCTATAAAATAGTCGCAGGTGAGAAATATGTTGAAGAAAATTCTCCTAATTATTGAATACATCGCTATGCATGCTTTTGGCACACCAACTGTGCTTTGGCCAGGGATATACGTGTGACTCTCCCGAAATTTAGAGGGAGTTGTGATCCCGGGGGCGGGTGTCTTTTTTCTATGCTATCAAATAAGTTGTACCATAGATTCTCGACAGTTACATGTAGTCTAAGGTTGTAAACAATATTCCCAATCACAGTTGTCTTCAATGGGTACTAACGGGGGTGTGTTCCGGGGAGGGGAGTTGTTCTTTCACATCAGGGATAGGTTTAGGATGCGCCATAATCTATTCTCGGGTGGGTGCTTTGCCCTCTCAGGTATTGTGGTAATTTGGCTTTAAGGTAGTCTCGGATAGATATTTTTGTCTTGGTGTCGTCTCGGAACTCATTTAGACTGTATTGTCTCGGTTAGGGTTTCATTGTTTCGATGGATTTTTTTGGTATTGCCTCTGGTAGGATTTTTCATCATTTGGTATCGTCATTGATACCCATTTTATCATCTGCCTTATGTCGGTCTGGATTTTAACTTTTCACTCTCAGCAACACGTCCCTACCTGCCTACTTGAAGACAACCCCCCGGGGTTTGCTGCTGAAGAGTTTAGAGATGTCCAATTTTTTTTATCCTCCCATAATTTTTTCTGCGGCATTTAGCCCAGTGCAGTAGTGTGTTCCTCAAGATTCCTCTCCCGGTTCTTTTTATAACTCAAAATGCACCCTACTTTAAGGTTTTTTGGTGAGGAATGGACTATGCCACATTTTTGTTTTTCACTCAAAAAGTGACCCTAATCAGTGACGATGGCACATCCGTAGACTGGAGTACCCTGGGACACTTCTAAAGTCTGTTTCTTCAACTATAATTACTATAATTATTATTACGTTGTTATTATCATTGCATTGCCGCAAAGACATTAAACATTGGAATAAGTGAACAGTAGCAACTAAATAAGCATAACAATAAACTTACAGTTACTAACTTCCCGTCACACACCCCCCACCCCCCTCCCAGCAGAAAATGTCCCGACATCATTAACATACAATATATGCAAATCAAAGCGCAGTGAAATGAAGGATAATGGAAAACATTCAGTCTCCTCATGCCACAGACATCACAACGCAACCAATTCCAGCACAGCAACGCCTGTCGCGTGGATATAGCAGATGAAGGTAAACATAAAATTGCATTCGCTGTAGGTCCACTCGGATTGTAAGAGTGCAATAGACTTCCGTTTGGGTTAACCAATGCTCCTGCAACGTTTCAACGAGTGATGAAAATGCGTGTGGGAGACTTGTATTTGTCTGAGATATTTAGCGATACATTTGACAGTTATCTCACCCGGTTGAGAAATGTGTTTTAACGCGAACGCGAGTGGGGTATGAAACTTAAGCCGTCGGTCAAAATGTGAGTTCTTAAGCAGCGAACTGTGTATCTGGGTCACGTGATTTCTCAACAAGGGGTTGACTATGATCCAGATAAGATAGCGGTTGTATTGGGTTGGCCTGTTCCAAAGTGTGTGAAAGACTTGTAAAGAGTTTTTAGGTTTCGTAGGGTTTTACCGTCGCTTTATTCAAGACTTTGCCTCAATTGCTCAGCCTCTTCATGAACTAACGCAGCCATTTTCTGAGCACATTGACGCCAGTATGACGTCGTTAGGTGCCGTATTATATCAGCAGTCGGGGGGGGTTGAATAGACCCATTGCCTTAGCGAGTCGTTGTTTAAGTGAAGCTGAAAAACGTTATCTAGTACATAATCTTGAGTTTCTGTCTCTTAAGTGGGCCATAACGTCTAGGCCTAAGTTTCACGATTACCTTTAATACGGCGGTTTGCCGTTTGTAGTGTACACCGACAATAACCCTTTTACATATACATTGTCCGCAGCTAAGCTTGACGCAGGCTCTCAGAGGTGGGTTTTTGAGTTGAATAATTATAATTTTCAGCTTGTGTACAAGACTGGTACGTCGAACTGACGCGCTGTCAAGAATAGTGTGGCCTGATCACGGACAGGCTTTGCTTTGTGACGTTACGACACGGAGTGGGTTGGACACTTTGACGTCATTCCCTGGTCCTACCAAACATCAAAATGTGTACTTTCACCATAACACATACTTTTCAGACACATTCGCAAATTACATACGCTCCATATACGTCAAAGAAGGAAACACACCCTTCTCCGAAGCCTGTCGCTAGCGAATTAAGTGCCCGACACAAACAGTCACGCCGCATGGTCCACATGACAAAGGATGTACAGACATTAAGCATAAGAATAAGTGTACAATAGCAACTAAATAAGTATAACAATAAACTTACAGTTACTAACCTCCCATCACATGAACAATATTTATGTTGGTTACATTGTTGATAAAGGAAGCTTCAGGTTTCAAAACAACACTGCTCCATACTGTTGTAAATTTCCGCTTATAAGAAGGACGTTTTCGTCGAATTCAGGAGATCGAAAAATGTGATAGTTATACTGAACACCACTAACTTTATGCTGGAGAAGGTTCCTGTCTTATAAACGAGGTCTTGTAATTGAGACTTTAGAATTAACAATATTTTTCTGATACACTGTAGGAGGTGAATGACATTACACATGGGAGGTGAAAAGGGTACTGGATTCGTGCTTGTATCTTAACATGGCTAAAACAATTTCTAAATGTACCATTTTCTGGTTACCTATCGAGTAATATTTGACTAGTTGCAACGAGGAAAAAGATGGGGCGCAAAAGCGAAAAGTGCTGCATTCTTGTCTTGTGATGGCAATCCGGCAGAGGACGACTGCACTGGACTTCGTTAGATCGATTTGTACTTTTAGTAAACAGTTATCGTCGGGCAAATTACCTAGACTATTTTAAGGGTTTTTAAATACAAATGTGGGTTATTCGTAACTACCTTCTGTCATTGATTAATTGTTTCAAAAAATACATAATTCACTTACATGTACCTTACTTTCTTGTGTTCCAGCTTCCAAAGCATTGTGAACCTGGCAGTTAGATGTGATATTTATTTATTGCCGAGGTGATAAATTTCACTGTTGAAAGATGTCATAGCTATACTATAACTTGAAATCACACGGGGGAAATTACAGGCTCTCATTCCGTGAGAAAATCATTCTCACATTGTTTACAGTGGTCGTTTCTAAAATATGTTGACCAAATCTCTTCTCGTCTAGTAAACTTGGCGACAAAAGATTCACTTTACTTCATTTCCTGATGTTTTCTTCAAGGGTATTGCCACGACTGTGATGAAGTTAGACCAATTTCTACACTACTCATTAGCTTTTTGAAAACTGCTGTACGTTAAAATGTGAAAGAGACTGCAGAATGGGGCTATTCGGAGAATTCTCCTCGCGGTGTCGCTGCTGTACCAGTGGCGATTGAATTGCGCATGCGTCGCTGTCTGCATGTAAACAGCTGGTAAGAAGATGGATTGTTATCAAACTGCGTCGTCGTGCAAAGCCTTATTATTACTATTTCCCCTGGTGCAAGTCTTCGACAGGTGGTCACAAATTACCAAAAGACCTAAGGTTACTACATACGTGGAGCATTGCGGTCAAAACGGCCAACCAACTGACAAAAAGTGTGTGGATGCCGAAGCCCCTTTGGGAGACTACATAACGTTACTTGGTAAGTTTTTAGCAATCAAGTTTCTATCGACATCGTTCGGTGATGCTATCCCCACTAGTTACCCCACTGAGTAACGGGTTTATTGAGTGGAACTAAGTGTTTCTTTTCGGAAACTCACCCAGGACTCGGATGCCGGGTAGGCTAGCAGCACAAATTCACATGTTGTCCTCCAGGGGTGGGAATGCGCCCAATTTAAGACGTGTATGGTATGTGACGCTCAGAAGTCAAGGGTTACTTTTTCACAGCAGTTTCTCTTCGAAGCTATGCTATGTCCAATAAAATTCTCTAGATGAGTGAGTTTCCTTATTATATAGCGGACCCCACCCCCAGGACTACCAGATTAGTTACCGAGTTAACATGAATACTGAAGCTATTCAGTGAACGTCATAACATTGCATTGGAATAAAAATTCACACCTAGAATGAATTTTACTTGTTGCGGTCAGATGCACATTTCAGATGTCGTTAAAAATACACATTATTAAATCACTTTTAGCCTGTTTCACATTGTTTAATTCAGATCTTAAGGTTGACTTGGGTTAGTTTCTACATATAATCATGAAGATAAAACGTCAAGTATGTTCTGCCTTACTGTTGTCTTGTGTTTTCTTTTATAATTTTCTAATATTTCACTGACTATTCTGTTACAGGTGAGAGAAAACGACTGAAACCAGCCGCCTGACCGTCTACTTTGCCTTTGGACAAAGTGAAAAGCAATCCTTCAGCAGAGAATTGAACCTAATTCAGAAATTCAGTCCTTGATATGCCTGATTATGGACTCCATAGCGTGGGAAAATTACAATTGTTTTGAACAATGTTGTTTTTTTATGTACTTTTCTTGCATGTGGAACTTTCGTTGTGGACAAGTTAACACAAAACTTAAAAGTGTTCAAAGGCCTTTTTAAGAAAGCTCTAAAAATAATTACACACACAAACAAATCAAATGCAAAGAAAGGAAATTACTTTATTTTGAACACTGTCCATTTCTAGATGTCAACAAAAAATGACAATTCGCAAGCGTAATTGCTAATCATTTCAACTTTATAAAGAATAAGCACAACTGCACTGTATGGGGCTTTAAAACTGAGGAAATATTGTGGTTTCAATAATTAGTGACAAACTTGCCTGTTGATGAAAAATTTATTCGATCAACAAAGTGTAACATTAATTGACTTTCTACTGACAATAAAACATTCGATGCAGTCAATGAATATCATTTCTGCATAATGTGTACCAAATTGAAAAGTTTTTACTATTAGTATAAAGCGTTTCTTTTGAAAGGAAAAGTTAATGTCACTCAGTGAGAAAGGACAGGTATTTATACCAGATGCTTTTGGTTTTCATTTCACAGAGATCTATTTTCAATAGTATATCGAAGCGCTTGTAAAAAAGGTCCAGTTTCGCCAAGTGGCTTCCCTCCAGGTAACCTCATTCAGCCACAATTAGATTCTTGAAGGTAAACACAACCGCATATCACTTGACACGTTTTGTGCCCGAAATCTGACCCTGAACTAGACCAGAGTGTTACTACGTCTTCTTTAGCTTCAATCCAGCATGTTTCTTCCAGGAAAGGAAATAAGCTATTGTCCACGCATGACTTATTGCCTATGAAAGGGCATCCTCACCAACGAGGCTGACTTGTGTAGCAGTCAGATATAGTTCCTCTTCATACACAAACAACACGTTGTATTATGGTAACTTCGTACTGCGATTCACATTTCACCAGGGCCACTGGCATGTACGTTGCGCATTGCAGCACTAATGGTGTGTGGAAATGTTGTGGGAAGAGAAAGGAGTAACAAAGTTTGTTCGTTGTCTTCGATGAAGAAAGTAGGCTTTAAAAACAGATCTACACTGGATGGGAAGATCTTGCTGGTTAGCTGCACTCAATTGCTTAAAACCATTTTTTGTCCATTCAGGGTCGATGCAGAAGCGATGCATATCTCCTCTGCAAGGTACAAGCACTCAAACCTAAAAACCAAGGGTCACGTGAAAACAGACATGATAGATTTTGATTTCAACGTGTAATAAATTTCCGGAAGACATAGGATAGGGAGTAAACAAATAGTCTAATGTATATTTACGTACCCTTTGCCATGGCATTGGGCTTGGATTGTAATCTCACTAACCAATATCGAGTTAAACGTTCAGCATTCATTGATGTAACTGTCACTGATAAACCTGTTAGAAATCATTTTAAACAATAATACTGCTTTGATGTACGAAAAGATACCGACTGACGTCAAGTATCGTAACACGCGTTACAACAAACAAAGATTAACCTTACTGGCAACTGCCGCGAAGTCGACATTGGCGAGTATCTCAGTTAACAGGCATCAGTAGAATAAACATGGAACAATCGTTAAAATAATCACAAACCTTACCTTTGTATAAGAACGTGCTTACTTTCTCTCATAGAAGCACCCTTTTCACGCAATCTCAGATTCAGTTGGCACGCCTACAAGCCATTTCACCATGTATTTAAAGGGCTCGCGAAATAGAGGCTGTTAATCTATCACTACTAGTACACGCGCGCCCTCTAGTTATTGTAAATTTTCCGAATAGCCCCATTTGGACAACTGAATTGAGTGTCTTCACGGATCACGCACAAAAACAATTGTACGTTATACTTATATTCTCACAATAACTCGAATCAATAACGAAACTTACAAATATTGTAAAAATTAGCTTACACAAAATATAGTGGAACTTGCTTGAAAACATGAAAGCTTTCATGTGCTTCGTTGACTTTTAAAATACAAGTTTCGCCTAATATCATCAAAGGGTGATGACGTAAACGCTCAACCTAGTGACTGACCACATTTGTCTACAACAGTTTCTGCAGACTGACTGCATCAAACACAAAATCACAACTAATGCATTTCAGGGTGTAATTGCACAACTGTCCACACTGCTAGAGACAAAATGTCGGCATTCTGGGACCTGTTTTATCAAATGCACTTGGTCATAGCTAAGACGGTCGGAGGTACAGGTACATAACTGTGAACAAAAAGCATTAAAACAAGCATGAATTGATTATTACTCAATCTTCACAACAAACTACCATCTACCGGAATTGTACGCTTTGGGTTACTTCTCTGAGGCACGGGTGACAGTAGATGAAGGGCCTCCAGTCATTG
Source organism: Phoronis australis (assembly GCA_002633005.1). Taxonomy (NCBI): domain Eukaryota; kingdom Metazoa; phylum Phoronida; family Phoronidae; genus Phoronis; species Phoronis australis. The sequence continues at coordinate 171,706 of NMRA01000047.1, forward strand.
TAGAGGCCATAGCTCGCGAGGCTTCTCGCTTCAAAAACGCACTTCTCGGGTGTGGCGACGGTATGACACTCTTCTTCAGGCGTTGTTTTGCAGGAACCTTCACCAATTCCGCGTACATAACTCTTTCGTAATCCGACAGCAGAAAATGCTTGCCACACTCTCGGTAATTCTTGTACCTTGCGTGAACGTTAAAAGCTGATTCCGTCACACGAACGAGCCAAGTACACCGGAGTATGTCATCTTGCGGAAGCGATGTAATGGCATACTCAAAATGCGCGTGACACGATAATGAATACACACCGGTACGTAGTTACCGTGCAGCATGTTGATTGACTCGTAAACAAAAGCAAACGACGACCGAACTTATCACAATCGAGGTAAAACAATGACTGACTCGGCAGCTCACACAGTCAGACTATATGAAAACAAAATGGCGGGAACCGCCTAAACGTCATGTCCAGAGTACGGCACGGGAAACTAATTAACTGAAAAAGATGTCTGCCATAATCAATGAACCTTATTTTTCAGTGCTAAAATGACATGAAAAAGGTTGCCTTCTCCATTAAAGCTATGAGTTAGAATCTGAACTCGATATCTCGGGAATTTACATGTATGCTAGGGGTCATCAAGTACGAAATCAATTCGGATTAAAAACTCTTCTGCGTAAATCACAATGTACTTAAGCACATAATAACAGGCATTTATCTTGAATTTGCACAAAAGTAAAAGGGAAAATGTAAAAATAATAAAAGTACGATTTCGGGTACAAATATTGAACACGCTGGGTGATGTGGAATTTTTGTTAGAACTAGGATCGGAAGTTTGATAAGAAACCAGATTAGACGCTTAAGGACCCCAGAAGAATGTCAAAATATAGCAAATTTAGGAACATCATATCTCAGAAATGGCTGATCGGATTGACAGGAAACTTCCAGACATGCTTTATGTACGCTGCTAGGAATTGCTTTTAAAATGTTACACTTTTGCATAAGACGATATAAAAAATAAGACTTCAAAGGTTTGGAAGAAATGAAATGAAAACGTATGACAATTTAGGAAATTTAGAAAACTAACGGCGCTTTGAGATCTCATGAACATTTACATCAAATAAAATTCGGTTATGTAATTGATACATGATCATGTGGCACAAATAATGGCAGATTAGTATCAAATAAAACATTAAAATCTACTTTCAGGAAACACATACTTTTCACGAGATGAAATCTATAGTTTTACAGATATTTGGCTAATCGATTAGGTCCTAGATGCATATAACCTAAAGGAGTTTTCTTGGAGCTGTCCTTTCTACCGTCTTATGAAAATTTACCATAACGTAAACATGCCTAATGCTAACATTTTTGACAGTTTCGTGCACGAGTTGCGACAGTTTGGTCTAACGCGCTTTCGTGGGAAGCAGTGCTCAGCAACGATGAGGTTAACCTCGTTAAAATTTCTATGAATATGAATATCAAAATATTAGCGTCTTACCCCAACAGAGACCGTCGGCTGCAATTCCCTCCTGCACTCGAAAATGCCTTAAGTAAGTGAAAGTCGAGATCTGGTATGGTTGCTTCAGTACAACATTCTTATATTTATAAGCACATCTCGCTCAAGAATAATACATTTGTCGAATTAGGGAAATTTCCCTGCGCATCGTATAATGAAAACCTGGTTTTTTCCATTTCTTTCAAAAGGTCAACGTTAACAAAAGGTAAATATTTCCCCGGTTTCAGTATAACAACAGTGAGTATACAATAGTACACAATAATAACACATATATACATGTAGATTATTACATGGCGAATTCGTTATCCCCCTTATCTAGAGCCCGAGTGGATTTTGGATAATTCTCCAAAATCCACGAGGGCTCAAGATAAGGGGGATAACGACTGAGAACATGTAATAATCTATTTATACCACATACTGAATGAGAAACATTGCAATGAATCGATCTACCTTTCTCGACTCGCCTCGGCTTTGTAACTACTTTCTATGTCAGAGGCCCGGGGTCGGAGGTCGTGACCTTTTAACAAAAGCCGAGCTTTTTTGTCAAATAAGGCTTATACTCAAGACCAATTGAAAATTTAAACAAAATAGAAATAAAGTGAATCTATAAATTAAGGTTTAGCAACTATTATAGCTTACTACACATTTTATAACGCTAAGCTTCGACCGGGAAAGTATCGTCTGCTACAGTAGGTTACCACTAGTAACTGACTATGATGCTCAAGTCAAAGGATCCCGACGACACGATACCCGCATTCAAATTGGAGATCGGTGAATTACAAGTGAGAGAACACGGCAGAAAAATTTCACTGAATTAAAATATCGTTTTTATGGAAATTATGCGTCTTATTTTTCATAGTGTATAAATGTCGGTGGACTGTCCTTTGCTGAACATGCGATTGTTGCGCGTGCTCATTTAAGTATTCTATTTTCACTTTCGATGACGTCAGCCGCTGAGTGGTGTAGTGGTAAAGTTGGCGACTCGAAACTCTTGAGGCCCGGTTTCGAATCCGGCATCGGTTTCCCGCCAAAATGTTATCTCACTAGTGAGATAACTTTATGGGTTATTACGCGGTTGTATCTGCCATTCGAGACTAATAGTGTGGTGTAAAAATAAAATACTCAGCATCTTCATTACCCGACAGATTTGGAACGCAATTCAAGCTGTGTATTGTAGAATTTTGCCCAGTAGGCGCCATGGCACGTACTTGGTGGAAACTACAGGAATTACAATGAGAGCATAATGTTTATCTATTTGGAATTTGTCGGAAGCAGTTACAGCTCAGTGACATACAGGGCGAAGTACCAATTCAGTGATCTTGTAGGCATCAAAATTGAAGGCTCCGGCGGTTCTTGTATTTTTTATATAGTACTTAGCCTTGAAAACAGTTTTCAAACCATACTTGGTGTTAAGGTTGCATAGGAATTTAACGACACCTACATTTGTATATGTGTATGCAGTAAAAATATCTACAAAACTAAGCCTTCTGTAAAGGCATACGTTTCCTGTAGGCATGAAGTCCAACCGTAGAATTTGATTTTTGACTGTGAAGCATTTGCCATTAACGGCGTCACGTGACCCTTTCTAGTGAAATTTAGCAAAAAGAAAGGAACATTGAGTATTGATAGCAAAATAACGGTATCGATATTGTGAACAAATTTCATTTGATATAAATGTTCAAGATGAAATCTCAACGCTGTTGCTGTTTGCTTAATTATCATTTTGTTTTTATTTTCTTTTGCTTTTGGAATATGGGCAAAAGTTAAGAGGAACGTTGAGTATTTATTCTTATTCCTCACTTCCTTGTACATTTCCATTATGACATAAACTCATCAGCGTCTTACCCTTGCAGAAACCGTTTGTCCGACACCACTTCCGCTATTGAATCTTCTACCAGGAAGTGAAAGTAAAAGCATTTGTCACACCAGACAGCGGCGTGAAAGAAATCAACGTAAAAATCGACTCGTCAAGTCAAGGAAGTACTTCCTGACGTAGCAACATTTCGTCTTTATTATGTTTCATTATGATCACCAACGTCATGTAGGCCTTCAAGTCCTAAAGCACACGTTTTTAACCCTTATTGAATGGTTAGAAGACATTATAAGGACCCACACAGTACCTATCCCATAACCAATACACAATCAGTAGTCGAAGAAAGTTTAAACTAACCGCGATTCCGGAAGAACAATTCATTCGGCTGTGCGACTGGAGCAGTGTCTGTTACGAGCCTGCAAACGCTTTTCAAATAATCAATGGCGGACTTCAACTTAAATAGAACCAAAATAGGGACACTTTGTACTGAAAATATTGACAAGATGGGGCAAAAGAAATTTTGACAGAAAATGTTTTGCCGGACTCCGTCGGACCTGCAGCCGGATGACCCGGTGCATACCGATCAAGACCACTCCACTGACAAAAGACGAAGGCATGCCGTCCCCGGCTGTTTTATGGGAATAAATGGTTCAAATCATGAATGCCGTATACATACAAAGATAGTTTCCGACACTTGTATAAAATTACGGACTAGTAACAGTCCTGCAGCAACGATTGAATAACAACAGGCCAACTATGGCGGGCTACTAGGTTAAGCGGTTTTTTTTTTATTGGGTTTAACTAACTCTCATAAACAAACGGTATAAACAACGAATATGCAACATCAAATCATCGAATAAAATTGCTATACAGTTTGAATATCTTGACAGTTAAACTTGCGTAAATATGGAAAAGATATTTAGACGCGACTTCCCTAGGGCCGGGCGGCTGATTGCCAAGTGAATACCATTTGTGGCGAAATAATTCCAGGTAGGAAACTTGCCATGGTACGACTGCAGGCCGGGGAATTACTTCGCCGGTTTCTGTGTCCTGGCAGCAAAATCAAGCAATGCTGTGGAGCTCACTGTCACTTTTGAGATAAAACTTGTTTTTGTTTGTCGAAACATCGCCGGATGTGGATTTTTTTCTTTCTATTTTACATTGTTAAACGGCCGGTAAAGCCGGTGCCGATTTGCTGCTCGGCAATTAGGCAGTGCTCTCACACATCCGGGTAGTTACCGTGACACGGCAATAGCTCATTTCAGGCTGATGGGCCTACTTTGCATCAAGTTCGAGATATGGCGATGAAGATAAGACATTTGTTGATCAAGAAGCTTTTTAGTCTAATTTATTGCCTAAACAGTTACTGTTACTGAAATTTGACGTGCCCTCGCGATGAGTCATGGCTGCACCTCAGTAGCCGAGCGTTGGCTACTCTACGAGGGAGACTTAGCGAAGATACTTAATTTGTATAACATTCATCATGTGCAAAGAACAGGTACACTTAGGACAATAAATAATAAAGTTGTATAAAAAGAACCAAAATGGGAATCAAAAACAACCATACAAGGTACAATTAGGACAATGAATAATCTAGTTTGTATAAAAAGAACCAAAATGGGAATCAAAAACAACCATACAAAGTAACAAATGTTTGAAGACATGTCTAGTCACATAGGAAAAATGAAGTTACCTCCTGACATTGTCACAAGGTGAAAAGACTACTGTTCGGGGCTACGGTCCATGGAGTAATGTAAAACGTTTTGGTTTCAGGACAAGTGATATCAGAAAACTATTCTGCCAGTGGATGGATGTGACATGTCATTCAAGCCATCAATGGACCTGACCTTTCCGCGATACAGCGCATCGTCCAGTCATATCGCACACAGTATTCACTGCAGTCGCTTTGTCGCTATCCTTCATAAGCGGCGCACTTTTAGCATTAGCCGGGTAAATAATGCGAGCGCGCCCCAGTATAATTTTTTTAGACTTGCGACATTTAGCGAGCTGACTAGCGACATATGGCGACTTTTGATTTAAAAAATAGTTCACAAACTAGTTCTTACCGGTGCGTCAGCACCTTTTCCTGATGAAAAGAAAACATGTCAGTGTCAAGACCGGTACATTATTTTACACGACAAACTATGCCGTGAAAATTGGTAAAGTTAGTAATGAATCAGAAACAGTCATGTAATATGAAAATAACAAATTTAAACCTTGAGTTCATATTGCATGTTTGACACAATTCAACTTAATTCAGTTTTATCCCCCAGGTAATTCAAAATTGTCGAACCGGCCCACTCCAAATCGCGAGTGTTGATTAAAGTCATTGAGAGACTAAGTCACGTTTGCGGTTGGGATAGAGTTTCAGCTACCCCTGAGCCTCAGCGAAAGGAGGTGCCCAATAAGGACATGGCGATGGCTGTTGATGGGGAGGGTCACACCATTATCCCTCTGCTGCTCGAACCTGATACCTTTCGCTACACCCATTTTTATTCCTTTTAAAAACGTGTTATTTACTAATTGACACTTAATTTCTATTATTCCATGGGCAAAACTCTAGTTTAAATTCATATTCAAATGCCATTTTGCTTGTGGTCATATGATATTTATTTTATTTTTTTAACTTTATCAAGACAGTGTTTGCTGGAATTTAATTTAAAGTGATTGATTACTTTTTACGATTACCAAATCAAACGGACACTACTATGTGTCACTTTAAATCTATTGACTCACTTGGTATCTGTTTTACATTACAGATCACTGATTTCCTCTTTCTTGTCTCAGTTTTGCCTTGATTGATCAGGCTGGGTGCTATTTTTGCACCTGTAGGCACGTGCCACTGTTGGGGGTATACTTGTGCAGCTCAGCTGATCTGGGATGTTCTTGAAGTTGTGAAACTTCCATGTAACGAGTAGGAGGGGTGGGGCGTAAGCAAAAATCACCAGAAGAGTCCTTTTAAAAAATCTGCATAGCCTAATGCACTTTGTTTTTTCCTAAGGCCTGCCCTATGAGAGTGTCCCTCCGGGTGATCTCCGTGAGAAAAGTCACCAATTTCTAATTTCCTTGGAGGTAAAATAAATTACAACGAGAGTTGGAGTTATATAGAAACGATAATTTTGCCAGCGTTCACTAATACGTACCTAAACATGCAAGAAGAAGAGAAAGCCTCCTTTTGGAGAATCTGTGCGTCGCTCTACTCTTATAAACAAGCAGAAATATCTTGGCTAGGCTGTAAAAAGTGAGTCCAGCAGTAGTATCTTATGAATTTGCTCTTAAAATTTCTCCCTAAGTACAAGTTTCTTTTCTCTTCTGTACCCTGTCCTCGGTTCTACGCTTTTGCAGGTCGTTTCATTTCACCCTAACCCCTACAAATTGTGGAGGACATGTGTATGGTTGGCGCAGTGCGACATATTTCCGACCTATGACATAAACCCGAATTTTTCTTCAATCAGTCTGCTTGATGTCAAACAAAAATAATAACCTCTGATATAAAAGAATTTATGCCTGATATAGATCTGGTTTGATGTAGAACATATATTATTGATGTCAACCATAATCCTATTTATATCAGATATAAATAAGACTAACACCACTATTGTTCTATTGATATCTGACATAAGCTGAACTTATGTTTGACATAGGTCTCCCAATACAATTGTTCGATACAAGGCAGCAAGAACTGGCCTCATGGCCTTTCAAATGAATCAACGAATGCATCGACGATTCTCATTGGCTGACTAATATCAGACATAAATATGATTTACGACAAATATAAGTAGAACAGTGGTGGATATTAATGCTCTTTATGTCCGATATAAATAGACTTATGGTTGACATTAATGAATTACGTACAATGATATTCGAGAATTATGTCAGGCATAATCAATTATGCCTCCTTCTCCACCCCCTTCCCCCCGTTGCCTACGGTCCTGCCACTAACCGTTATAATAATAATCTCTCCTTACCCCTCTCTATTTAAATGTGTTCTCTGGGCTCAGGAAGAACTAAAATTTCGTCATTGCTTTAAAAAAGCCTGAATAAAATTCAGGTCACGACTCGAAGTTTCGAGATACTGACACGTCGATTCGGGGCAAAATCATTCAGTTAAGGTTTACTATAATTTTAACGGATCTAATTTATCCTGCACGATGACGAACGTCTTTGAAGGTTTCAAGAATAGGACACGGCTTATTATATAATTGGCTACTGCGCCGTTAGTTTTTCCAAAAAAGACTGAAAACCTGTTAGCTCAAACATTTTTAAAATCGTGCTATCACATAGTGAATGTTGTAATTTGGCAGACTTGGCTTGGATTGTCAAGCTTGGTTCCAACTAATTTCACAATGTAGTGCCTTTACACACACACACACACGCACGCACGCGCGCGCGCGCACACACACACATGTACGTATACGTATGTGTACACGTGAACGCACATGTACATGTACCTGTATATGTACTACTGTACAGGTGATCAGGCTTTCCATGTTTCAGGTTGCTGTTCCGATTCACAGTTGCGGTTCCGAACAGTTTGCCGGGCTCAAATCGCTTCATGCGCGATATTCTTTGTACGGTATCAGTTAATGGCCACATAAAAATGAAGAGTCCAAACGTTTCGCCTAATATGTATATTTTGCAGTTACATTTTTGCGACTTTTTAAAGCATTATAATCATCGTTGTTAGGTCGTACAGCCAAAATACAGAGTGAACAACAAAAGACATCATTTCTCATTGATACACTGAACGTTCACATGCCTTTCATTCAGAATTTAGATCAAATATCTGATCGGCGGTCTGCAAACACAACTCCTATACAGGTGCAACGAGCCTGAACGAACTAAAAAAACTATAGCAATAGCTTACCTAGCAGGTCATCGCACAGATGTTAGATAGTATTAATCTACATTTAGAAAAAGTTTATGGTCGTCTCAACTCATTTAAAGCCACAAGCTGTATTGTTCAATATTTTTCTGCAATGAAAGTAAATTAAAGTATCACCTAAAATAATGCTTACCCGAAATCTCTATCAAACAGGAATAAGACACGCTTATAGCTGGCCACATGCAGTCTAAATAATGGAGTCCAATGAACAGTTACGGCTTAACAAAATGCGTTGCAGCGCATTATGAAAAGTGGTGGTGTAGAACACAGTATGCCCCTTAACTTGTATTGGATACCTTGAAGCCTGAGTGTCAACTTTCAATCCGTGGGAAAGAATAAATGGGTCTAAGGGAATAGCAACCACAAACTTAGAATCCTACGCCAGAATCGTTTAATTGATAACTCAGACCATTGAATATCGTACGTGCGAGCCCGCGAAGTTCGGTCTAAAAAGGGATGCTTACGACTTGCACTATCACTACATTCTTACAGGTTGTTTGTACGCATGATTCAATGACCGTAGCTATTACGGATTTTGCTCAATGAATTGGTGATATGGGAACAGATTTTCAAAAAAACTCCCCAATCCAACCTACACCAGCGGTCTACAATCGACACTAATAACTTATCACGGGTCAATAGCAACTTTGCAGACGGCGAACTACAGAGCTAATTCCGTGCGCTATACAAAATACTCATTTCCACACAGAAACCAACATTTGCTCAGCTAATTAAATCATCAGTCATCATTGTTGGAGTGTGACCCCACCCCTGTCAATTACATCCTTGTGGCGATCTCAAGTAAAGCACACAAAAGAAAATAGGACCAGTTAGGTTAACATAAGCTTAAATAATTGTAGACAGATGGTACTCTAGGCTAAAAATATATATTTATATGCGCTAACTGCGATGCGATACCGAAGCTAGTTTATAGTTAAACAACACGTGTAAGTGAGATAAAAGGTCATAAATACATGTATATTATGACAAACTAAACTATTGCAGGTATCGATAAATACAAAAGTTATGTAGTTTGTTGAGCTGTAAAGGTGGGTGACAATCTGCTAGGCAAACAGCAGTATGGGAGGTCCAATGAAGCAATGAAGGTATACACACGTGTTGAACTAGAAAGGTAAGTAACAATATGCGGAAGCAAAACAACAACACCAGGACAGCGACATGAGAAAATCGAGTGTAATGGGAAGGAAAGAAAATTGGTTTGAGGGAGAGAGGGAAACAGAAATTGACTGAAAACTCGAAACTTGAAGAGAATTATGGACGATGGCCCAGTGTTGGGACAAGACAGAGATCACGTGGTACAATTAAACCAATAATCGTAGAACAAAGAGGGTCACTGACCCGTGAATCCAAACGATATGATAATGAAGACGAAGCAGAATAGCTTACGTAAAATAATTTAATACTTAAATAATATTCATAAGAGCGCTAACCGCGAAGCGATACCGAAGCTAGCTTACAGTAAAACAACACGTGTAGGTGAGATAAAAAGGTCATATATATCATGACAAACTAAACTACTACACATATCGATAAATACAAAAGTTATATAATATGTTGAGCGGCAAAGGTGGGTGACAATCTGCCATAGATGCAGCAGAAGGATGCATCCGTGTATGTGCGTGTGTGTGTGTGTGTGTGTGTGTGTGTGTGTGTGTGTGTGTGTGCGTGTGCGTGTCCGTGTGCGTGTGTATGTGTGTGTAAACGTAGTATGCTATTTCTAAAAGATTTTGTATTACTTTGGAGTTCAGAATAAGAGCAAATTTTAGTCAGCCACCTCAGGTTCTCTATTTAAAGTTCCTTTCAACATTTCCCAGAATGCCTCTTGCGCCACGGCGTCGTCTGCTGGCCACTTTAGATACGTGCGCGCTCGCAGGAGATTGACAAGTGTGAGAGGTGCGTTTTGAACAGGTATGTCTTCAAGGAGGATCAAAAGTAGAACGTCCTTCTGTTGTCGGCGAAAGATATCCCTAGCCATATGCATTTCGAATATGCACCATTCGCTTTTTAGGAAGTTTCTACAAGCAAAGTAAGAAATAAAGTTACGTGATATTAAGAGTTGTTTCTGTATGCAAAAGCATTTTACATATCGAAGAAGCATGACAAAACGAAAACAATATGCAAGGACAGATTCAGCTGCCAGTGACGAAATGGTGACAGTTATTATTTCAGCAATCATGAGAGAACTTTTGATATTCGTTTGCTTTAGTCATGTATGTAGAAGAAAAGTGTGCAGGTTACGAAATGTGTACTAGAAATTTGCAACAAATGTCTGTCCTTGTATTACAAAATACGTTGTAAACAGGAAGAAAGATGTCATTGAATGGCATACCAGCGGTACAAAGACCCAAGCGTTCCGTGAAGCTAGATTTCTGCCGGACTTTGGGGCCACAGAAATACATGTATTTGTTAGCTATCAATACGTATCATAAGTGAAGCACTTGATTTCGCTAATATTCACTAACGAGTATCTGGCGTCACGGAATAATAGATGCCTGGCCCCCTTGCAAACAGATGCGCGTGTTTACTAACACGACGAGTCTACGAGCAGGTAGACTGATTACCGTGTGGCACGGACGTCAAAGTACATGTACACGAGCACGTATGACTCAAATTGGGTGGCATCAAACGTAACTCTTCTCAATCCTCACAGCTTCGCTGCTTACGACATTTAGGGACTCCTTTTTACCTTGAGACAACAAGAATAGAATGACGACTGCTTTCGATTGCTTCTATAACAGTCTCTTCAATGTGTCTACCGGGAAGGAAGTTTCTGTAGTGAATACAAAGACCAAAGTCACTGTCATCTTCTAGTCTAGCTCTCAGCACTTCATGCACCCAATGCCGATCTTAAGAACTATAAACAACAAAGGCGTCAAACTGGAATCTGCGTCGCATTTGAGAAGATTCACGAGACCTCCTGGCTGCAAAAACAATCCAGAATTTAATAGTCCATCTGTGTCGGTAAAGAAGACTCCCAAGCACGACAAAAAGGGCTATAAATATAGACAAAGACACTGAAACTACAACCCATGTAAAACTGGTACATCTGCGTGATAGATCATCCAAGTCAACTTCCCGTACATACATGTTGTGCCTAACGTCACAGCGGTAGTGGTCTGCGTGCAAGAGAGTAACTGTTCTTGGTTCTGACGACACATTATGGAACCATTGCAGAAATGGGAGAAACTGGCAGGACGAGCAGTTGAAAGGGTTTTGCGAGAAGTCAATTGAAAGGTTTTTCCCTCGCCATACTCGCAAGGATACTACCGAAATCATTCGGATTAGGTTTCTCGAGAAGTTGACGGTTTTCAGCGATGGCATTTCCGTTATGTTCATCCAAGTATTGTCAATGAAATTACGCGAAAAATCCATAAATTCGACTGAATTTTGTTTGAAAGACTTGACTGCGTAAAGTCTATTTTGATGAAGAACAATTGTTTTAATTTTTGTGAGTTCACTGAACACTTCCGGATATAATTCATCAACGATGTTGTTGTCTGTCAAGTCTAGATGCGTCAAGTTGTTTAGGTTTAAGAAGTGTTTCGTTTTCTTGTCTCGAAACATAACGTAGAGCTTGTTTCCTTTGAGAACTAATTTCTCTAAAGCAGGAAATGCTTTGTATCGGTCGGCGGGTATCCGGCGAAAAACATTATTTGACAACACGAGAACTTGGAGAGAGTTGAAGCATGGATAAGGTTTACCCTTGAAAGGCCAATATCTGAAGTAGTTGTGGCTTAAATCCAAGAAGCTTAGCTTGTTCTTAAAACAATCTAAGTTATACACAAAGGTGCCAGGCCGGAAAGTCCCTCGCAATATCAATGTTTTAAGATTTGGTGGAAAGGTAATCGTGGGTTGGCCTACGTCCACGTTAGCTCTGTAGTTAGTCCAATGGTTCACGAAGTGTTCACCTGATTCATTTACTTTATAAAGTCCAAAGTTGCCTTTTATCTTTTTATTCTTGTGCCAGTAATTAACGTCAACAAACGTCAAATTGCTCATTGTTGCAACTTTCGTTATGAACTTTATCAAACCTGTTTCTTTGGCAGATGCCAAGAAGGTGTTTCTGCCGATATAAATCGTCCTCAGGTAATTCCAATTGTAATTTATATTATCAGCTTCGATCAAGGTGATATGGTCTTGAACAAGAGATAAGTTTTGTATTGGAAGATGCTTGAATACAGACATCATTTCCTTTGTCAACTTTACTGGCTTAAAGATAGGATTTACATACTCCAAATCAAGGTGAGTGAGAGGAGATTTCAGATGTCGTAACAAATTAACGGATGCATTGAGACCCAAATCTTTGTTGAGACCAATGTCAAAACTTTGAAGTCTGGTAAAATGTGATAGCGCAGATTCTTCAATTTGTACTATGCGACACCTGCGCACTGAAAGAGCAGTTATGTTACGTATGTGCTGAAACGTGTCTTTTGGAACAAATAGCGGATCTTCTCCTGGTGCAAACATCACTATTTTTACTAGTGCTTTGAGAGCCTTGAATTTTTTGTCAAATATGGCTACTGTGTATCGTTCTTGGTTGTCTTCGTGAGCCGCACGCTCGTTGTAAACAAAATCCATAGTGAGATTGTTCAACTTCCTCAGGGATGAGAATATCTGACTTGGATATTTCGTATTCGCCTGTTTAAGCACCTGGTTTTCGATAAATAAAGTTACCAAATTTGACAAAGGCTTAAATGCTGCTGACGGTAAGGCATCGTAGCGCAAACTGTTATTGTTTAACCGAAGTGATTTCAGAAACCTAAGTCTGTTAAAAGCTTTTCTTGTAATTACTGTTAGGTTGTTTTTCGACAGATCTATGAATTCGATATATGGCAAAAGTTCGAATGCGTTATCACCAATTCTTCCGATACGATTTCTGCTGAGATCAATATTGATACATTTCCCGTCTTTACACTCAAATGTTATATGTCTCGGTATGGTCGAAAGTCCTCTGCCTGAACAGTCAATGGTTACATTGTCACTCAGTAATTCACATGTTCGTAGTTTGCCTGATACCATTGGCTCGATTTGCACGTGATCATCTTCCCCGTGAATGTTGCCTAGACCAGATGTTGATGGTGCAAACAGCAGGAGTACAGAGCATCCAACGAGTACTGGTGGCACTTTGTAGCAATACCCCATGTCCTATGGATTCAGGTTATGTGCTTCTTCTCAAACCTGTAATATCGTGATTGAGTCAATATGAATGATTAAATTGATCATTGAATTTGGTCAATGAATGTGTAAACTGTTGTACATGCTTGTTATACGGCATTCTAATTACGAAATTTGTTTTGCACGAACATCCAATCCTGCCTATATTCGTGCACAGAAAATTTAAGTCATATCTTTGAAACAGCAGCTAAAATCAAATAGGTTATTAATGAAAAACTATTTGCAAACGGGAGCTACACGCCTAAGAATATACTGAGATATGCGTTTTATATCTCAAAGAAATGGTTTAATTACAACATGCACAATTTTCGCATTTTATTGTCATTTTTCATGAGAATCAGATAGTGAAACCCGTAGTAACTAATGTGTTTCACCAACACAATCGTATTTGTGGTTTTTATGGTCACTAGAATCTAAATCATCTATCACAAAAAGCGAGCAAAATACAAAAATTCTACAGTTCTTAAACCCGAAACCAAGACCCGCACGCGACTACAAGATTTCCGCAGGCTATCAAATATCTCCAAAGTCTAAAAATTGACTGAATCGTTGGAGTCGAGCAACCTAATTGTTTGCTTACCTTATACGTTTGAGGGGTTCCTGAGTGGCCAGCAAACTGTTCATTTTTCAAAACAAATTTAAAACCAATCAAATACTATCTATGGCCACCACAACAAGTGTAAATTTTAATAAAAAGTTTTAGCCAATCCAACGCAAGAGGAAGCCGTTAAAAAACGCCATCGTCAAGCCCATCGCCAACAAAAACGCCACTGTATTACCTACATGAAAGCAGGTGTTATCAAATGTTGCCATTATGAAGTTACTAATGAAAATGTCGTGACGTTCTTATGTGAGGTTGAGGAGATACAGTTGCGGACCCCTTACCAACAATGAAGAACCCGACACGGCAGAGACCTCGTCCAGAACCCGCGGACTTATATGTATACTCAAAATCGAACGTAATATTATGCTTGGCATTTTCTGCCCTTCATACCAACTGTTGTGTGAACTCAAGGCCATTGTCTATGAGTGAGTGCTTGAGTGTGCTAAGGTTTGCGTGGATGACTTTCTAATCTTAGTTTGTACTTGATGGTCCCAGCATTAAAGCTGTGAGTTAGGGTCTGAACTCGATATCTCGGGACTTTACTCGAATGCTAGGGTCATAAAGTACGATTCTTGGACTAGAAACTCATCTGAGTAAAACATAATGTACTTTTAAACACATAATAGGAGACGCTTATTTTGAGTTTGCACAAAGGTATATGTTGTATCAGACGTGCGCAGGCCGCCCCAATGTGACCATTGCACTGATCACCTGGAACCATTTTATGCTTCGTTATTATATAGTTAAAACCGAACTGAGGGCCTAGAAACCTGACTCAAGGGTTTAGCAGTGTGACCCATTGGAAGTCGAACACAACATCTCGAGTAAAGAAAGCGAGCATCTATCACACTAGGCCGCATTGCCTCCTCTTACAAAAGTACAAGAGAAAAATTAGATGAAAGTTCGGTTTCGGGTACAAAGGTTTCACACGGGGGCGTGATGTGGACCAGATTTGACGCTTAAGGTTACGTAGAAAAATATTCAAATTTAGCAAACTTCGGAACATCATATCCCAAAAATGGCTGATCGGATTTATGGGGATTTTTCAGATACTATGAACTGTTCTCCAAAAGGTCATTAGGAATTGTCTTTGTCATGTTGCACTTTTGCATGAGGGATATCAAAAAACATAAATTTACATAAAAGGAAAACGAATGAGAATTTAGAAAAGTTAGAAAACTGTAGCAACGCTTTTGAGATTTCATCATGAACATTCATATCAAATTCGGTATGTAAGCCAAGTGAATGTGTTTTTTCTGTATTTGTGAACATGCTGAGTTCGGGTTTTTTTCAGTTGGACTTGTATCGCAAGCAACAGCTCAGTCCAGAGCCCTGAATATGCAAATGAAATTCAAAGATAAAGACCTTGTGTCTTAGAAGCCAAGTACCACAGATCATCATGCTATAAAAAATAGAAAGACAACGATTGTGAAGAGTGACGAATTCACAGTTTTCAGAGATGTTTTTCTACAGTTTTGTTTGGAGCTCATTGAATCGAAGCTTCTAACACAAGG
>NMRA01000047.1:188912-203118 GCA_002633005.1 Phoronis australis
GGCATACATGTAGGTACATTTCACAGAAAGCAGAGGCCTAATTCTAAGAAATAGAATTAACAAAAACGGTAATTACGAGTAATTTACGTAAGCACATCAGCTTTTAGGGCCTAAACTCTCCATTTAGGTCTAATGTAACTTCGTTCCGTAAAATACTGTAACATGACTTTAACACCCAAACACGTATTATAAAAAAACTTTCTAGCATCATAGAATATAGTACATGGATCTGTTGTCTGTTATCTATGCTGGCATGTAGTACCATAGGTTGTCGAAGGTAGTTTTAGGACTGGGGTTGAAAAAATATCAGAAGCCAAGCTACTTCCGGTATCCACCGTAATTGTCTTGTTTGTTGACTTAAATTTTGCGGAGACACCGCCAGTTGTATGGAACCGTATCTAAAGTGCCCCGCTTGACGAACAAAAAAAATGAAAATGAAGCAATGAAATTATGCTTGATTTGATAACTACCTCTCGGTCAATTTTCAGTCGAGCAGGCAGCCGGAAATTCTCAGTGCAAACTCCAGCGGCTAGTCTCGGGTTCGCAAGCTCAAATAATAGAATGTATAGTTCACTTCCCGATTCTTCAATCAGTTGTTCTTCTCTACATGTCACAAAAAATTGTCGGAATTGCTTTCATTTCAATACAAGTTTCTAGTAATTTAATATCTGCAAACCGAATTTCAGAACAAATTTGGCTGTTGCGAAGTTGTCATCAACTCCCGAGAGATGACGTAAATTTTTAGGAAATGGCGCGTGCGCGTGTCACGGGGGTACTGTTTTCAAACTGACGACCGACTTTTCTTTGTTACAAAAAGCGCAAAAATATGCAAAAATGAGGTTTATTGGATTATTTTTCACTTAAACCGCTGCAGCTGGTAAAGTGAGTGTCGCTTGACTCCTAGATTTTGCATGCACCCCTGCCGGTTGTTAGCTCTATATGTTGATCTAAGTTTAACGACGAGGTGACAAGCAAAACTACCTTTGCTGTGTGAAATTTCGGGATCAAACGGAGATCAACTCACAGTGGTACCTATCTATAGTTTGACGATAGTTTTCATACAGCTAGCTGGATGTCTAGGCCCCGGGATGCGTCAACGTAACAGGGAAGAAAAGCAAAAAGGTTGTGAGTATGCACAGGTTGATCCGAATGGAATATGTACCCGCACGGCCAATGAACTATATCTCACAAAAACAGCACTAGCGGTGGGCTTTACGGAAATAATAAGCTTTTATTTTTCAAAAATAAAAAAGAATACTGAGCACTGTTTAAGAAGATATGAATGTCAGAAATCAACTTTTATACTTTCAAACATTATACCAAAATGCTGAAACTTGTACTTCAGGTCTCTTTTAAAATGAAATCCCGACGCTGTTACTGTTTTATTAACTATTATTTAGTGTTTCTATTTTCTTCTGCCTTTGTTTTCTTTTCCTGAAATTCATGCAAATGGAAAGTAGAACTTTGAATGTCCCCCATGGTCTTAAGAATGTTTAATACTTATTCCTCTTCTCCTGGTACATTTGCATTACGTGATCAAGTCTTACCCTTGCCGAAACCGTCTATCCGACACCACTTCCGTAATTGAGTATTACATCACGAAATGGAAGAAAATCATGCTATTGGTCAGAACAGACAGCGACGTGAGAGATGTAAATGTAAAATATGACTAATTGTCTCGTCGCGTCAAGGACGTGCAGTCTTATGAAGCAACATCGTTTTTTCGTCTTTATATTTCGTTATGATTACCAACGTCATGTCATGGGCGGTGCAGCACTGAAAGAAGTGGGGGCTTAAGTCCCCCCCAGCCCCCTGTGGCGCGCCGTCCATGCATGTAGGCCTTAAGCCCTAGCCCATAGGAGGCTTATAAAAACATACAATTTTGTAACAGTTTTAGGATGGGGTTGTTTTGATGTTTTTGATATCATAAACCATTGCCATTCATAAAATGTAACAAGTCTAGTGTTTAAACAATGTTCATTTCCATAATTTTGACTTAAACTTTGCGGCTAATTCTCCAAATTGGACATGGACTAGAACTCATTTAAAATAACGACATTAGAGTCCATAAGGTATGATAATGCAAACAATATATATAGGTTGCAAGGTTGCATCAAGTCATTGAAATACGCTCGATTTCTAATTCTTTACACTGTGATACAAATTTATGAAGTCACCTGGTTCTCAGATTTGAAACCACCATCGTTGAAGTTGAGAACAGAAATACGTTATCAAAATGACAATGACGTCAGTTTATTGGACAACACATTTACAAATCTTCATGCCCCAGGTTTTTCAGAAATTGCTGATTTTAAGCACTTCAAGCCCCACAAACAACCGTTGCTAACTGTCGTGAAACGTTTGAGCTGGTTTTACTGGGTAGGAGTACTTACCGCCGTCCAAGGAGTTTTCATTGTACTTCGTTGAAGTCTTCGAGTTAAGCTTTCTCGAACACTGTGCAAACTAGGCTAATAATGTCGAGAACGATTCTCTGTCTGCAGCTTGCTTCACTGGGACTTCCGAAACACGTTCTAAACTCACAAGCTTTCAATATTCTTTGAATGATTAATACAATAAGTAACACCAATCAATCACAGGTTTCAAAAGATTCCAAAATGCACGTCCTCTAGCAAAGGCTGTAAGAACAAAAGAGACTGAACACGCGGGCGCTTCGGAAATTTTAATATCGCCAAAAGGTCCTGATTGGTCGAAACGATAGACCAATTAGCCATAAGTGGAATTCACGTAACAGCTAGTTAGGCAACCATGTCAATCCTGACCTGAAAGTCAGAGGTCACATACGTGACAATTTCGTGTTAATGACATTACTAATGTAGTAAGTTTCGAAGAGTATGAGACACTTGCGTGTCACAACCGGGCTACGTGCCTAGAGCACTTGCACGTCACACTAATGGTTTACGGAGAACGATTGCAAATGCCTTGCAGGATTCTTTCTTCTTCCTCTTCGTTCCCATGATGGACAGAACGCGTTCATGTCTTGTTCTCTTCAACAAGATGAGTGATACAGACACAGAGACTCTGCCTACTCTCCTAAGTCAACATGCTTCATCTTCGTGGCAGCTCATGCTTTTGTTTGGACTGTCTCTTCCATAGACGGCCTTGCTCTCCTTGGCTGATGAGCCCAGATTGCTCAGGTTGAGTTGTTCTTCTTGTATGTGACAAAAAACAAATTTTAGTTGTTTTACAATGTAAGGGTGTTGGCCTTACGCCCAACCCTAATATGGGAATGCTGGGGGTATAGTTCGTCTGATATGTACCATTCGACCTGTCCGGCATGGGTAGCCCTACTTGGGATTTTAAACTACCACCAGTGAAGCTGTAGAGGTAACGGAGTTACCCTAGGTGTTCCACAACGCCAAGGCATATACCCCAGGAACAACGTGCGATATTAAACATCATGTGGTAGATCTCACGATCAGTTGAATAGACGCCTGGCAAGACGTCACAACAGACAAAGCAAATCTGAAACAATTTCACCTCCGTAACGGTTATGTATTTATTTCTTTTCTAGTGCCTGACGTGAATAGTCAACAGTCAAATAAGTGGAAGTGGGTGACACCACACGGGGCTTGCGAAAACCTTACCTAGTCGACAACCAATGTATTCATATTTTCAACACCAGTCTGGGAATGGGTGATTTTAATCTTGGGCTCGTTGTTTAGTAAAGAATATCTGACTTCAAGCGGCAAAACAAATAAACCTCAAATACGATATGTTCTTTTTAATTGAAAAAAATAAAAAGTCGCATCACTTTCAGCAAAAATTTACAAACGAAAATACTCAAGCATTTCGAAACAAAGAGACAAGATTGAATAAACATGCGTGGACACACGTGGTAAATAAACAGAAAACAACACGTTGGGAAGACAATTAGCAAACCACGAAGCGTTATGTTGAATTGCGAAGCACACAAGAAACCAAAAAGTACACTCAATGTGTTTATTTTTAACCAGCTCAATAGCAGATCACTTTACTTCTGCCTGTATTTCCATTGGTGCCCTTCCTTACAGAGCTTCCCCATGAATTGCAGCATGCACCCTGTTTCTGTTTCAAAACATATTTAAACCATTTTCCTCTTATACACTTGTCAAGAGTGCAGTTTCAATTTCCAAAATTGTTAAAATGAAAATTTTATAGCATTTCATTTTCTTTCCGTCCAAAAGACACAAATTACTGGCTATTATGTGCAACAATGAGCCAATGAGTTGGCCGTCTATAGTGAAATGGTGTCCGCCTCAGCCAGGACAATTTCCATTTGAATAATCTGTTGCATTTATATATTGACAAACAGGAAATAATCGGCAACCATCCACCGAGGAAACGGTTAGGTCACCATCGATAACAATCAATGGTAACCACCGGAAAAAAGAACGTGTTACAACATGGCTAAACAACTCTGATTCCCAAAATGTTCATCAGTGTTTAATTTCTGGTTTATAGGGGACTGATTTGAGTTTACTCTGAGAAACTGTCCTAAAACAATAGAGCCGCCATCTAAGCTCTGTACTCGAGTACTCAAATAAAGTAATCTAACTGGTTAAGCTGCGAGTCTTGACTAACAGTCAAGTCTGAGCTCAGACATTAAATCCAAGGGCCATCACCTTCATTAGCTGTATTGACGTCAGTCAGCCACTTCAGGTTCTTGCGTTAATGTTTCCTTCAACATTTCCCAGAATGCCTCTTGTCCCACTGCATCGTTTGCTGGCCACTTCAAATACGTGCGGGTTCGCAGCATATTGACAAGAGTGAGAGGTGCGTCTTGAACAGGTATGTCTTCAAGGAGGATCAAGACAAGAACGTCTTTTCGCTGTTGGCGTAAAACATTCCGGGCCACGTGCATTTCAAATATACACCACTCACTTTTAAGGAAATGTCTACAAGTAAAAAGCTAAAGCTGAAATTTGCTAAATCACACCGCGATTACGAAACTTTTATGTATTTTTACGATATTCATTGCGAGTGTACATCATGGGCGGCGCAGCACTGAAAAAAGTGGCGGCTACAGCCACCCCCACCCCCTGCCCCATATGGTGCGCCGCCCATGTACAATCGATTGCCATGAAAGTTCGCTATTCCAAAACAGTCCCAAAACTGGCTTTTAGAAACACCAGCTACACGACATCAGATTTTTTAAGCAAAACATTCATTTGAAACATCTAGTATTGAATAGGTAACTAACATGTGAAAATACAACTCACAGTTCTTTGTTAGTTCACAAGGGCAGAAAGAATGTACGAAAGTAGACATGTCACATATAAAATTCTGCTAGCACACAATATGTCCGATAGGTGAAAAGCTATCTTGTCAAATTTATAGAGAAAAATAAAGATTTAAGAAGAAATTAAGCTATTAATAGCACGGTTGGTACAGTGTAGATGTTACAAAGCAACATATAGTGAAGTTTTCGGCAAAGTAATATCTGACTTTAAAAAAATCTAAAAATGACAAATTCGACAATTATTTTTTTGTGAAATAAGTGAAATAGTACCGTGAACAACTCAACATGTTGATCTGATAATTCGCACTTTCTGTAGTTACAAATTTTTCTTATGGGGTGTTTGTCCAAGGCAGTCCGTGAATGCTTCCATTCAGCAAAGCCCCAACTCTCCCACAGTACATAAAGCCGTAGACGACTAATTGGAGTGTAGGCAGTGGTAAACGCATCGCATACGCATCGTGGTAAAAAAATCGGAGTGTGTGTAGACATGAATTAGAAAAAATCATTGCTGCCAAACGACAGACCGGCAATCTGAGCCAGTATGAAACTTTCGATTGCATGGAGATTAAACCGGCTAGACAGTACCCAATAGAAGAGAAAAATTCGAAATTCGGTTGGCGAAAGGGAGATTGACATTAATGGTCAAAGGAGGGCACGTTGCAATGA
The DNA here is from genome assembly GCA_002633005.1 of Phoronis australis. Lineage (NCBI taxonomy): Eukaryota > Metazoa > Phoronida > Phoronidae > Phoronis > Phoronis australis. The sequence goes on from NMRA01000047.1 coordinate 194,818, forward strand.
ATGGGAGCAAATATAATAAAACGATGTGTTTTGACCAGGAGAGAGCTACAGTAAGGCGACTCCGCAAGAAGACGCGAGAACAGATACGGTTTAACATTTAGGAAGCTCAGGGACGAATTTGCCCTGCAAGCTCCCACTCCGTTGCCACTCGTTTAATTTCCTTCCCTGTTTCACTCCCACCCTGTTTTCCTCCTCTTTCTTTTCCGACTTATTAGCTTCAAAACCCACTTGCCCTCTTCCGCGTAAGATTTGGACGGCATAATTGCTTCATCAATACTATATAGCAAGTACTTTACCTGGAAACGACAAGCATGGAATGCCGACTGTTTTCAATGGCATTCAAGACGTTCTCTTCAATATCTCGACCAGGCAGGAAGTTTCTGTAGTGAATACACAGTCCAATATCACTTTCATCTTCCAGTCTTGTTACCAAAACGTCGTGCACCCAGTGACGATCTTCGGAGCTGTAGATCACAAAAGCGTCGTACTGGAATCTTTGCCGCATATGGGGAGAATAACTATGAGACTTCCTGGCAGCAAAGTTAATCCAGAAACTAATAGTCCATCTATGTCGGTACAAAACACTGCCCAGAGTAATACAAAGGGCTACACATATTGACATGGCAATAGAAATTATCATCCAGGCAAAACTGGTGCATTTCTGAGTCAGAGCGTCCAGACTTATTTTCCGTACATAAGTTTTCTTTTCATCACCGCAGCGGTAGTGATCTGAGTTCAAGAGTGTGACAGTTCTTGACTCCGACGACACATTGTTGAACCATCGCAGAAATGGGAGAAACAAACAAGATGAGCAGTTGAATGGATTCTGAGAGAAATCAACTGAGATATTTTTACCATGCCATAGGTGCAAGACGTTTTCTGAGACAAATCTAACGTTGTTTTTTGCAAAACTGATGTTTTTCAGCGACGGCATTCCTGTTATGTTCATATAGGGGTTTTCGATGAAATTATTAGAAAAATCTATGTATTCAACCGAATCCTGCTTGAAACTCGTAACAGATATTAGCCTGTTACCACGCAGAAGGACTTCCTTAATTGCAGGCAAATCGTTGAAGGTTTCCGGATATAGCTCATTCACTATACTATTGTAGGCCAAATCTAGATGCGTCAAGTTGTTAAGGTATCTAAAATGCTTCGTTTTTCTATCCCTCAGCATGATATAGAGTTTATTTCCGGCAAGTATCAATTTCTTTAACGCTGGAAATGCTTTGTAGCGGTCCGCCGTTATTGCTGTGAAATCGTTATAACCCGCATTGAGAACCTGTAGTGAGTTGAGGCATGGGTATGGGTAACCGTGAACAGGCCAATTTTTAAAGTTGCTGTGGCTAAAATCTACGCAGTTTACTTTGTTAGGAAAGCAATCCAAGTAAAAAATGTAATTACCAGGTCGAAACGTACCCCGTAATATTATACATTCGAGATTTTTTGGAAAGCTAATCTTGCGGTGCCCTTTTTCGCCTCCGGCTACCTTAAATGAATCTACGTCATGTACGTCATTAATGAGACCATCGGTAATCTCCTGAAGTGGTTCTTTAATATGAGACGGTCCATAACATGTTACACCTTCCGTAGTAGCATCGTGAGTGTCGCTTACGCTATTGACCTGCCAATAACTAATATCTAACAGTGTTAAATTTCTCATTCTTCCGAAATTTAAGGCAAGCTTGTGCAGATTCGTCTCTTCACCTGAAGACACGAGATCGTTTTTGCCTATGTATAATGTCCTAAGATGACTCCAGTTAACACTTAGGTTATTAGCCTCGATCGACGTTATATGATCTTCGGCAAGAGATAAATTTTGTACTGGAAGATGTTTAAACACAGACGTCATTTCCTTGGTCAATTTCACTGGATTCAAGAAATGATTGACGAACTCCAAATCAATATGTGTCACAGGTGACTTCAGAAGGCGCAACAAGTTGATGGAGGCGTTGAGACTAAGTTTTTTGTTACGACCAAGATCGAGACTTTGGAGTCTTGTAAATCGTGAAAGCACAGTGTTTTCCATTTCACTAATGCGACACGATCGTAAGGATAGCTCGGTTATATTGGATACGTGCTGAAACATGTCTCCTGGCACAAATAATTGATTTTCGCCTGGCGCAAATAGAACCAGCTTTGATAGGGATTTTGCAGCCTCAAACTCTTCGTCAAATTTAGTTACCCTTGTACTCTCTTCACTCAACCCACGAGCTATACTTTCGTTGTAAACAAAGTCAATAGAAAGTTTTTTCAAGTTGCCCAAAGCACGTAAAATCTGGCTTGGATACTTCATATTCCTCCATTGAAGCACTTGGTTTTCTATAAACAACGTCTCCAGGCTTGTCAGAGGCTTGAACATTTCAATCACCAATGTATCGTAGGACAAAGAATTGTTATTCAACCGAAGTAATTTTAGAGAATCCAGTCCATCAAAAGCTCTTCGAGAAATAGTTGTGAGATTGTTTAAAGACAAGTCTATTATCTCGATACGGGGCCAGTCTCGGAATGCATGATCAGCAATAACTGCAATGCGATTTCCACTAAGATCCACTTTGATACATTTCCCGTCCTTACACTTAAACGGGATAGTCTTTGGTATGGACGAAAGTCCTCTCTTAGAGCAGTTAATGGTTACATTGTTGCTGAGTAGTTCACACCTGTTCCCTGACTTTGGTGCCAATGGCATTTCGAACACGTTATCACGATCCCCGTATTGGCTGTCAAGCGTTTGGAACTTCATTGCACCAACCAATAAAAATAAACAACAAGCAACTGTAGCTATTTGGGTTGACTTGACAGGGCCTCCCATGCTTTCGAGTAGCAGAGTTTCGATATATCCCCTCTGTAGTAGACTGAAGCAATAACAAATAAATGAGTCGTAATCGTTTAGCACCTTATATCTGAAAGCTTCATGCCATGCATAAAAGTGTATGGCAGTAATGCCAAAAAGCATAGTTGGTTCTGGTCTGAGGCCTTTTTGAAAGTCGAGACGGCGATGTGGTTCTTTTCAGTTGCACACTTTCCAAAAAAAAAGAAAATTGAGAAAAAAATAATGCGGTATTCATATGTTTTACTCATCTCAGAGAAAATCACAGAACCTTGCTTATCTTTACTCTTGTGCCTTGGTAAAGCATTTCAAAAAAACACGCGATCTTGGCTGAAATTGGTGCGTGCGGGCGTCGTTTTAGTCGGTGAGCGCCAGTCTCAAAACCAGTACAGACCAGAAACTACCATTCCTTTTTACGGCGAAATAACATTTAGACAATCTATCAAATAAAACGTTCTGGCAACTGAGGCAAGTTCTCTAGTAGCTCTTTCCATCTATCTTGGCATATGCTTATGTAGATCCTTAGCACAGTGTCTAAAGTGTCGAAACTTGGTTCAGTTCAGAACATCGTACTTTGAAAGTGGCTGAGCTGATGATATAGAGCACTCAGATACTATGCTTTACGCACTAATCTCGGGAGCCATGTTAGGCATTGTTTTCCAAAATGCTTCATTTTTGCTTGAGGGCTATCAAAAATAAGATTTTTGTGATATGATTTTTCATAAAAAATTCAAAGTTGAATAATATAACGGAAACAAAATAATAATTTAGAAAACTAGAATGGCGTTTTTCGATGTTTTATACTAAAGTTATTTTTTACCTAAAAATATCAGACAAAACTTGGTCATGTTATTAATGATGTTGTTTGGGAATGATTGCAGATTTCTGTTTGTCTGAACCTCACTATAAAGACGTGATCACGTGACCCACTTAATGGGGGATAAGTACAAAACATTTACTTTCAGAAAATATAAACTTTTACTGAGGTAAAATCTGGAGGTAAAATATGCAGTCTTTGTCCTACATAACATAATGCTGCATTTCGCCATTTAAGTGGCTAAACAAATTCGTCCATTCATTCTCATGAAATGGGTTTCTAATATTCCTTACCGTGACTGTCCGTTCCCAGCGTGTCCGCTACGGGTTTCCTCGGGAATATTTTTTACACCGGTGTTTCTGATTGGCTGATCGAATTGTCAACAGATAGCTATGTAAACAAACTGCCATGACTGATGGGGAAAGTGTAAATGTGGATATAGTTTGTGGTCTGTTGTACAGACAAATCGGTGCTTAATTGGGATATATTCAAGAAAAGTGAATCGGAATGTTGTGCCTTTTTGATGTGCATTTTTCTGCTGTCGCTGACTTTTGTTTATATTGCTGCCCAGTATTCAGACAGTATGAATAACACGCCGGTTAAATCAACCACGCAGCTATTAACCGTGTATTACTGCAGAAACGTAATAGTTCGCAAAGATGTTGACAAGGCTAAAAACTCGTTCACAGTCCACTATATTTTCTTTCTTTGTTATAAAGCTAAGCAATGACTGCCGAGGTTATATCAACCAGTGATAAAACTTAGTTTTCAAAAACTTAAGTTTTGATGACTTATGTTTGTTACTAAAAACTTGTTCCAAAACTTAAGTTTTTCAAAAACTTAAGTTTCTGAAACTTAAGTTTTCTAAAAACTTAACTATTTTGGAACACGTTTTTTGGAACGAACTTAAGTTTTTAAAACTTAAGTTTTTGAAAAACTTAAGTTTTCAGAACTTGAGTTTTTGGAAAACTTAAGTTTTCAGAACTTAAGTTCTTGAAAAATTTAAGTTTTTGAAAACTTAAGTTATGAAAACTTAAGTTCGTTCCAAAAAACTTGTTCCAAATACTTCGCCAAAAACTTAAGTTTTCGTGAATGAAAACTTAAGTTTTTCAGACCAAAAACTTAAGTTCATTTTTGTATGGGGTGCTACCGAATGATACCTGCGTGTGGACACGCTGGGAGCCAGCGAGCCTGTTGAGTGTTGAGTTCTTGGTACTGCGAATCAAGGTACCCTTCTGACAAGTGGAAATTGTCAAAAATCTAGTTGGTAATGACATTTTTTAACCTGAATTTCTGGAATCTAGAGTGAGAGAGCATTTTTTATTGTGGTCTCCTCTCTTGGACCTGGCAGTCGTGGATTTGCGATGTACAAAAGGCCAAAATCGCACTCAATTTTCCAGTGGACGTATTAAGGAAGAAAGCCATTGCTTTTTTAAAATCTTCATCTTTGAAAAAAACCCATGGACAGTACTTTCTACCCTTTATGGCTGTCTTAAGGTGCCTTGAGATAAGGTGCAAACAAGGGCTTCCGTTGACCCAGACGAGTGAAAATGTCAAAATCAGGCACTCTAACTGTGGCCGTTGCCCCAAGCTGTCACTTCATGTGGCAGCAATTCAAGACTGGTTTGAGCACGGAAATGTTTTGAAAACCAAAGCGATTCGATTAAGATTCCAATTAAATTGGAACGTTAACTTAGCTACATGTTCTCCAAAGCCTGGTATTTCATCATTTTATGTGATGGTCACAGTAAAGGCCTCCGTTTAGAATTCTGCTTTAACGAAAACCAATTAGTTAAAAAAGTCCTTGGCCTCTACCTGGCAAAATGGAAAAGTACGTATTTTACTGATCTAATGACTCTAATACTACCCACCTTCCCTCTCATGCAACGGGTTTTGCTAGCGCGGCTGACATGTCTCGTCTACCGGGCTTGCCTTCCATAGTCGTGCGGGTTCTTTTATCTTCATTATTTCAAGCGAAGCTCGTTATCACGCAAGCTCCCTTGGAGAGATTCTTACGTCTACGAAATTTTAAGCAGTCCTAACCGTAAATGACCTTAGTTTGTTATTAGTCTGAAGCTAATTTAAAAGGAAACACTCGACCTGTTATCTTGAACGAAGCACATTTTATTGAAAGATAACATGACCTAGAAAATAAGGTATTAATTCGAAGTCTGGCGCTCGGGTGACCATAAACTGAAATTTCCTGGAACGTAAAAAACTATAACAACAGATATTTTAAAACACATATGCATAGGCAGAGTAGGCCTAACCTAATTTAACATCCTTTAGAGCTTCTGTAAACAAAATAATAAAACAAAAATTACATGTTGTTGTTGTTCTCCCCAATAAAAAAGCCAGCCTTGGTAAAATGAGCGAGAATTATGTGGATCTATCGCAAAATAAGACCGTTTCTCGGAACATGAGCCCCGCCATTTTGAACACCTTTATCATCTACCTACCGTTTGTTATACTTCCTAAGCAATCTCGAATTTAGCTGAAAACGAACGTGTGCTTTTGAACATGCGTACCGTTTTTATGACTAGTTTGGTGTTCACAAATGTAGATTGAACTACATGGACTTTTTACATGTATAAAATTTCTATGTGGGTACCAATTCTTTTTATCGTTTTTATGGTCGTTCCTTTGGTACTTCTTCGATTTAAAGCTATGAGAAGTGTTTGATATTAACTCCCCACATATACTGTATAATAAAAATATGTAAAATCCTGTGAGGATACTCGCTAGGAGGAAACGCAACTGCTTCCACGTTGTGTGGAAATGCGACCTCGAAGTGAAAACGCTCAATTCAAGTGTCCGGTTCGGAAATTTGGAGAATAGAGGATGTTCTGCATGGCGAAAACATTTCATAGAGCGCGATTACGGATCACGTAACCGGTCTGCAAATAGGCATTTATAGAAACGCTGGTGCAAGTAAAAACTTAGTGAAACACAATTTATGCTTTCGTAAATCAAAACTTCAGCTTTTTTTAAATCATATAATAACACGAGTGCTTTTCACAATAAAAATGGATCGATTTGCGTTTTCCGTCCGCAGTATCTGGAGAAGTTGTGTATTTTGGCAATTTCTACATTTCTGGAAGCACCACTTTTAATTGATAAGCTTACTGCAAATCAGCCTCGTCCCCAAACCTCGAAAATTTCCCGAGGAAAATTAAGTGAGAGCTGCGTGCTGGCTACCGACCACCTAGCAGCACTCAGGGAACCAGCGAGCGTTCAGATTTGCTGTAACCTCGCTGGTTCCCTACGTGCCTAGCCAGCACGCAGGTATTACGTATCTGCCCGATTTAACCCGGCGGTGTGTTATTCATTCTGTATGAATACAGGACAGTATCGCAAACAAATGTCATCGACAGTAGAAAGATGCGCTCAGAAAAGGCGCAATCACAATTTCTAGGATTCACATTTCCTGAACATAAATTTTCAGCACCGATTTGTCTGTACAGCAGACCACATTTACACTTCAATCCATCAGTCGTACCAGTTTGTTTGCGTAAAACGCTGCCTGTTGAAAATACGACTAGCCAATCAGAAACGCAGGTGTAAAAAAATCTCCCGAGGAAACTTAAGTGATACCTGCGTGCTGGCTACTGACCACCTAGCGGCACGCAGGGAACCAGCGAGTGCTGTAACAAGCTCTCCAGGGGTGGCTTGAACCAGAGACCGTAGAGAGGGAGACGTTTCACCTAGCGAAATCCTATTGGACGGCCACTGGCGGCCATTGTTGTTCCATGGACCGTAGAGACGTCTAGCGGGTGTGTGTGGGAAAAAAGGAATATGGCTGATACTCGTGGTCAGCGGTCACAGAGACAAGATATTTTATCTGATCATGTAGTTCATATAGATTTCCCATAGTTAATACCTCTGAGGGTAGTGCTGTGTCAAGTAACTACAAAACAAGATATGCAGGCTGCAGTCCCTAAAAAGAGGATCAGAGGAGCTTTTTGCGCTGCAGAAAAACCAGGACTTGCACTCCCACTACAGGTGAGATATACGAGTGATACAAAGAATTCTTTTTGTGAAAATGCTGCCTGTCAACCATTGATGCTGGCAGAGTGATTTGAACTTGTCTTACCTTTAAGTTTCCGATGGTTTTATTTGATTACTCAAAGCAAAATTGTGGTAATCCGTTACATATGGCCGGGATGATGGGTACTAGTACTTGATTTAGAGCCAGTTACTGAGTTACTCCCAATGAATTACGCCCGTTACTATGATTCAGTAGTAGTAACTGGTTCTCAAATGAATTTTGAGTGTGGGACCCACCTATCAAACTATAACCGAAATTGTCCTGCATGTGTTTCATTACTTAGGGCCTACTGATAACTTGTGTTTCTATTCTATGATTGGCTCTAAACTGTAATTTCTTTCACTTCTTCAATTCACTTCAGTGTTTATACATTCAGATCCAAGAGATAGGTGATAAACAGCAAGTGTGAGGACCTGCTAAGGAGAAATGCTGTGATGTTAACTTGTTCCAGTACAGTGCTGTAGAGGTAAAATTAGAGGTAAGTAGGTGCCTAAAGCCCACCGTATCACATTGAGCACTGAACGTAACTTACGGTGCGTAGGCGCTACTTTCAAATGCCAAAAGGTGGTTGGCTGCACCTACGCCCCACTACAGCACTGGTCCAGT